>JANHAO010024006.1:0-11736 GCA_026873985.1 Saraca asoca
TTGCTTGTTTCTTCCATGTATTCTTCTTGTATCTTTTCCTTTATCCAAATGTATCTTCATTCTTCAAGTTTTCTTCTTCTTTTCAACTATTTTCATCATCCTGCATAAGAAATACAAACGAAGAGCAGTATCTCGAACAAAATATGAAATTAAAGTAAAAAATATTAAGAAAACATGAAAAATTATCAATAAACTAGACTAAAACTATCTTATTTTTATGCACTTTTTTCCATTTATCATATATGACCTCATATAGTTTTCCATCCTTTTGGAGTCCAGCTAAGATTACTGTGAGGACACTTTCATTTGACGGATTTTCTACATTGCTAACCTCATGCCGAAACTTGGTGATATAGTCCTTAAGTGACTCATCTTTCCACTGGAAGATCGTTGCTAAGTGGTAGGATGGGGCAAGTTGTTTCTTTATGGCCCTATACTGATTAAGGAATTTCTCTTAGCATTCTTCCTAACTCCTTATGTTGTGAACTGGGAGACTTTTGAACCACATCTGTGGCACCTCTTCGAGCATGGCGGGGAAGACTCTTCACGTCACCAGTGGATTAGAAGTTTGTAGGTCCATCTGAACATTAAAAGCATCCAAATGGCTGTAGGGATCGCTATCCCCATTATACAGGGGGATGTTCAGAATTTTAAATCTATAAGGAAGGGGCTCCATCTCAATTTGGCTAGAGAGTGGAGTTTTTTCCTCATAAGATTCTTGGTTCCCCTGGGACGCAGAGTTCTTTTCTAACTACTCCATCATTTGGAGTAGCTCTTTAACCATTGGGTCTCGGGACTTAGATTTGTGACTAGAAGTTCACCGACCCCTTTCATCTTGCTTGTTAAAAGAGTGGCAGTCAGAGGTTCTCTACTTCCTACTGTGCTTGCAGCTGGATGAATCGTAGTCCATCTCTTGCTCGTGGTCAGTTTCGTGCGAGCTATCATCTTAGTGTGAGCTTTCAATTTATTGGTCATCTCCCTTATCCTTTCAAACTTGGTGGATTTTGGACCTTAACGACGAGTTGGATGAGTGGAACGAACTAGCTTGGTGACGCTCGATCCTAGCTTGTTCTTCATGCTGAGGCCTTGGTTGATGATATCCACCCTCGGGTGTGACAACTTCACCTTGCCTAGGTGCACCTTAGGCGTGCACCTGGGCCAATGCTCTAACTATATCAGCCAGCTCTTTCATGGTATTCTCAAGTGCTTCCTGATGCTGGTCAAGTGCTTCTTGGTGTTGTTGCCAAGTTTAAGCTTCATCTGTTCTAAGAGTCTCGAACTATTGCAGAATGAAGGAGGCTATGTCGGCATTTGCACCTATCGTAGGGGCAGCTGTGTTTCACTATTGTGTCTGACCTTTGGGTTGCCAGTAGGGATTTTTGTACTCCTAGTAGCTTTTCCTCTCACCATTGTGCTTAAAGCAGCTTAAAATAGCTTATCAAAGTTAACATATGAAGAGTGTGCCGTGGGGGCCCTTCCTTCTAGCGCCAAAATATTGACACCAAAATTCGGTTAACAGGTTTGAGTTTAATATCACCCCTGACTACAAGTTAAATATGGTAGAAAACCAAAAAGAAAGATAATGGAAGAGAAAAAAGATAGCAAACACCAGAAGTTTTATTGTGGTTCGACTAAAGCCAAGTTAGCCCCTGTGTCCATGGTGGTTTTGATTATCAATTAATAGTTTTTTTTGGATACAATGGAAATGCTCTCTCACAGTGTATAGTGCTCTTTCTGTATTCTGACAGAGTTTCTGCATGCAAATTCTTCCCCTCCTCTTTTACAATGACCACCCCTTTTTATTTATAGAAGGGGGAGGGTTACAAATATAATTTTAGAAGTAGTCGAATGATTATTTCCACCGTTCCGAGCATTTAATGCTTGGTGTCGAGTAATTAATACTGGACAAATCATTGTCAAACTTCCAGGGGGCTGATGTGTTGGTTTAGAGGCTGAGCTGTCAGTTGAAAACGTGTGCCTTGGATTGCTAATTGGGCTTTGTACATGTGTTTGGCTTGCTAAACTCGTAACTTGGTGTTGTGCTGGTGGACGAGCTGAAAGTTTTGGCTGGCCTCACGATACTCACTTAGTCACTCTCCTCGTGGTCAGTTGGAGGGGCACCTCGTTCGTGATGAGTGGAAGGTCTTCTTAGCGAGTTGCTTTCCCAGCCACGATGTCGCTCATCGCCCTTAGCTCACACCTGATGGCTTGGTGTCCTCGCTAAGTGATCTCGATCCCTAATTTGGGCCTCCACCTAGTTAGTTATGCCTCTTATTGGACATTGGCTGGCCCAAACGGCACTTTCTGGAAAATATCCATAACAAGACTCAATGTTACTATAATTCTAATATCTAAATTTCATAATTTGATGCATGTCAATTAGGCTGTAGAGGAGGCTAGGAAAGTTGTGAGTAAGTAAACTAAGGAATTGACTCAATCAATTGATAAGCTAACTTAGACCAAGAGAAGCCCATATTGAGTCAAGGACAACATTATCTTCTGTGGCTGAGAAGATGGAGAATGATAAATTCATCTTTGTTTATAAGGATGCCAAGGTCGTGGGTTATGAATGTGACATTTTTGTGACCAAGGATGACATCACACAATTCTTAGCCATGGAGGAGATAAATATATCTTGCATCCAAGTTTTTGATGTATAAGTTTATTTTTAACTTTCAATTCATAATCTTATTTATATTATATAGTTTAAAGTATTTTATTAATCATTTCCTTTATTTCCTTGTAAAGGCTTCTACATCATGAATGTGTGACCAAGGGACTAGATGCCAAATTTGTATGTACATATTTACTTGCACTAGTAGACTCTAACAATCAAGAAAAGAAAAAATACATCCAAGGTGTCCTACAAAAAAGAAAGCATTATGTTTTTGTACCATTCATCAAGTCATAAGTATCTAATGTGATATTTGATATTTTGTTATTATAGGCATTAACTTGTTATTACTTATTTGATGTTTTGTTATTATCGGTAACATTGGATGCTTTGCGTGATATATCCCGAGCAAAATTTGGTTTACTAGTTTGATCCTTCAGGCATTTGATTCACAAAAATGTCAAAACCTTAGTTGACTCATGAGTTGTTGTTAGTTAAAATTTGGTTTTGGGATCTATATTATATACGATTTCCTTTATTAATATACTAGTTTGTTGCATGAATTTGATTGAACAAATATGTTAAGGCTTATTTTTTCTTATGCAGCAAGAGGAAAAAGTCTAGCCCAAAATAGATCACTATGAAAGTAAGCTTTTTTTAATATATTGAATACCTTTTGTAAATATTCTAAGTAATTTCGTATTTGATTGAAATGTTTATTTATATTTGATTTGTTGAAGTGCCTTATCAAATAAGAAATGTTAAGTGTGGATATTTTATATTAAGGTATATTGGTGAAATAATCACTCAAATGAAGGAAGCTCACTACAATCTACAAGAGATACAATAGTTTGATTTGGATATTTGATATAGGGTATGTGATTTGGTCTCTCTCTCTCTCTCTCTCTCTCTCTCTCTCTCTCTCTCTCTCTATATATATATATATATCTGTTTTACACTATTTTGGAGATAACAGTCCTTACATTCAAGCTCAAATTAACCAAACTTGAGATTAGTGGGCTGAGTTTCTCTTATCCTATTGTGAATAAGACCAATAGAAAGCTATAATTTTTTAGAGTTTTGCAGTTGTAATGAATTAAAATGTATATCTATTTTTGTTGTACCGTAAAGTTATAATGAATTATTTGTTATACTATCAAGTTATAATGAATTAGTAAGTTGTAATAAATTAGTCTTTTAAAAAAAAAACATGTTAAAAGAAAAGATGTCGATTTTTTAATAAAAAATTGTCATTGTTAAAGATTTATATGTCGATTTTAAGATAATAATCAACACCTAAAGTAAGTTAGATATTAGATATAATTTTTAAAAATAAGTAGTTAAAAAGAAGACGTCAATTTGTTATTAAAACTTGAAGTCTGAAGTCTTAGCGATGTTGATTTTTAATAAAAACTTATGTCTAAATAGATTTATATATTACATATTTCTATTTTTTAATAGATTTATATATTATAGATTAATATATTAAAAATCTTTATTTTTTAAAACGTTTATAATTTTGTCTATTTTTATTTATGAATAAAATTTATTTTTTAATCATTAATTTTTTATTCCAAATAAAATAATTCTTTTTTACAAAAACTATAAAATATTTCAAGAAATACAAACTATTAAAGTGGACAAAATAATTCATGAATTTAAGCATTAATTTGATTAACAAAAATGAGTAATTTATTTATGAATATTGTAATATATTATTTAAGAAAACAAAATAGACAAAAATAAATTCAAAATAAATGAGAAGTATTGGTATTTCCTGTGTTTTAAAAAAAATGACTAAAGCCTCCATCCATTTTAAATGTCACTGTAAAATTAGATGCCTATCTTAAAAAAATAATAAAAAAACACTAAAGCCTTTACACATTTTAAATAATTTTATATATTAGAGATCTTTATTTTTTTTAAAATTCTTACTCTTTTCCCTATTTTTATTTATGAAAAAATTTATTCTTTAGCTATTAATTTTTTATTTGAAATAAAATAATTCCATTTCACAAAGACTACAAAATATTTCAAGAATTTAATAATATTAAATTGGATAAAATAATTCAAGAATTTAAGTATTAATTTAATAAAAAATAATTAGCATTTGAGTAATTTATTTATGAAAATTGTAATATATTATCTAAGGAAACAAAATGGACAACAATAAATTATGAATAAATGAGATGTGTTGGCGATTTTAAAAAATGACTAATTAGTTAAAAGACATTGATTTTTAATACAGGCTGACGTCTAAAGTCTCAACAATGTAGATTTTTTTAATAGAAACCAATGTGAAAATTCTCCACTCATTTTAAAATAAATAAGATGCATTGGTGGGAATATGAGAATTAATTCAAAGTTTTCACACATCTGACTGTCACTTTCGCTTTCTTCTAAGTTTGAAATCGTAGCTCCCCCCCATCTTCGACAATTCGAAGGCACTCTCACTCCCACTCTCTCGCCAACTATAAAAGCCTAACTCACTCTCGCTCTTCCTAGCTCACTCTCACTCCCTCTCTTGGTGGTTTGAATTAATCTTCTTCATCTCGCTCTCTTTTTGTTTCTTGGTAACAATTACTTTTCTTCTTGAATTTTATTTATAATTGATACTATATGGATGAGATGAATTGTGTATTAATTATATTTAGTTGTATGCCCTATTTATTTTTTAATTTTGGATCATAATAATATATTATGCAGAAAATTAGGTATAGGTTCAAATTGCAACTTTATAGTTCAAATGCTGATTTAAATCGACCTGATTAAATTCATAATAATACTTTAGAACAAATTGAAATATTTGCAAAATCATTTGTTGATTTGTGTATTTGTTGAAATTTAAATTGGGTAGTCATGGATCATAAGTGAATGTCTATTGATTGGTTGAGTGAATAATATGCAAGTGGGGTTGATGAGTTTATTAGATTTGCTATTGATTAACCTGCTGTAAATAGTAATAAGCTGATTAGGCATCCTTATATGAGATGTTATTGTTGTTATTGTTGTTGTGTTAAGAGAACGAAAGCTAAGAAAGTAAAATATCATTATTTATTTATGGCATTGCTAAAGTGTATACACGATGGATATGACACGGTGAAAGTAGATTGTCTAGTATGTCTAGTAGTTATCAAGACAAGGGAGGAACCAGAATGATGAAATTGATGTAGGTTTGCATGATTGATTGGAGGATATGGTACATGATACTGTTGATAATAATTTTATTAAGCAGCTACATATCCTTGAAAGCTTATTAAGTTATATAAAAAAACCTTTGTATCCAGGTTGTATTAAATTTACATGATTATTTGTTATGTTAAGAGTGTTTAACTTGAAAATGGAGAATGTGTGGAGTGACAAGAGTTTCATGAGCTTATTTGAAGTGTTAAAATAGATACTTTTGGAAGGTAATGAACTTCTGGATAGTACTTGTAAGGCTAAGAAAATATTGTGCCCGATGGGTGTGAAGTATAAGAAGACACATGTTTGCCCTAATGATTGTATATTGTACTAAGAAGTACAAAAGTTTACATTAGTGTCCAAAATGTGTGGTATCACGTTCCAAATTGAAGAAGAATGATTTCATGAAAAATAAAATGGCTCTAGCTAATGTGTTATGGTATCTTCCATTAATACCAAGGTTTAAATGTATATTTGCTAATGCAAGATATGTCAAGAACTTAACGTGTCATGTTGATTGGATGATTTCTAATGACAAGCTTCAGCATCTAACTAATTATCCTTAATGGAAAACACTTAATTCATTGTTCCTTGAATTTAGGTGTGAAGCAAGAAACCTTAGGGTTATACTGTGTACAGATGGAATGAACCCTCATAGTGACCTGAGTAGTAAACATAACACGTGGCCCGTTTTATTAGTGATTTACAATTTACCTCCTTGGTTATGTATAAAGTGCAAGTATATAATGTTGTCATTAATGATTTCCAGTCCCAAAGAGCCAAGAAAAGATATAGATGTCTTTTTGCCACTGTTTATTAAAGACTTGAGAATGATTTGGGATGAAGGTGTGTTGGTGTTTGATGCACTTCGTCAAGAGTCTTTTATGTTGCATGCCTTGCTTTTTTGCATAATAAATGACTTCCCAACTTACAGAAATTTGTCTGGTACATGCCCTGTTTGCGAGAATGATACATCTTCTAATCAACTTAAGCATAAAAAAAATAGTGTATCTTAGTAATCGGAGATTTCTTCCCTAGTCTCACCATTATCATAGGTAAGGAAAGACTTTCAATAGGTTACCAAAGGAACAAAAAGCTCTAATGCCATGAATTGGATACTAGGTTTATGAATGAATGAAAAATATTGATGTTATTTTTGGCAAACCCTATACACCTGCTAGTGACAAGACTTTGTGGAAAAAGAGGTCCATATTCTTTGATACTCCATAGTGGCAAATATTGTTTATGAAACAAAATCTTGATGAGATGCATATAGAGAAAAATATCTATGATAGTCTCATTGGAATTTTTTTAAACATATTAAGTAAGACCAAGGATGCAATCAAAGTCATACTAGACTTGTTTAAAATAATAATATGAAAGGAATTAGCATTAAAAAAAGAAAGGTCAATGAATATATTTGCCTCCAGCTTGTCATACTATGTTTAGAAAGGAGAAAACAAGTTTTTTTTTAGTGTTTACGTGGTGCTAAAGTGCCACAGGGGTATTCTTCAAACATCAGAAGACTTGTTTCAGTGAAAGATTTGTAATTAGTCAATTTGAAGTCCCATGATTGTCATACTTTGATGTAACAACTATTACATGTGGCTATCCAATTGATATTGCAAAAACATTTGAGACACATTGTTACTAGACTTTGTTTTTTCTTTAATGCAATATATAATAAGGTCGTTGACCCTGAGAAATTGTAAAGTTGTTGTTACACTGTGTTGACTTGAGATGCATTTTTTACCTTCCTTTTTTGACATCATAGTGCATCTAGTTTTTCATCTACTAAAAGAGATAAAACTTTATGGACCAATTTTTTTAAGGAAGATGTACCTATTTGTGCGATATATGAAAATCCTAAAAGGGTTTATGAGGAATTAACATTGGCCTAAAGGATGCATTATTAAAGGCTCCATAGCTGAAGAGATTTTTAAGTTTTGTAGTGAATACTTATCAAATCAGAAGCTATCGGAGTTCCCAAGTCTTGTTACGAGGGAAAAATTACAGGTAAGGGTACAATGGCGAAATAAGTGGTGAGCATCACTTGTAAAATGTGTTTACAAGCACACTTTTACATCTTGCATAATAATGAAGATGTGGAACCTTAATTGGACAAGCATATGACCCTTACAATATAATAGAGTCATGGAAAGAATGAATAGTGGGTACAAATTGAACACAACCACTCCTTTATCACTTGATTCCAGAATTAAGTTAATTTTTGATTGTCATGAACATCAAATGATGTTTCTAAGATTACAAAATTGTCAGCCCATGGGCTTGCATAGAGGTCTTACTTTATCGTGCATATGACATTAATAAATATTCTTTCTACACAAAGAGCACTATGGAAAATAGCGGGGTTACTTTGGTGGCTTAGTCAATGCATGTTTCTAGTTCCAAAGATAAAAATCCTATATACGTGAATATGTTATATTATGGGGTCATTAAAAACATATGGGAGCTTAACTACATTAAATTCAAGGTGCTTGTGTTTTGTTGTAAATGGGTTGAGAATAACAAAGCATCCAAGTTGATGAGTTAAGGTTCACATTAGTAAATCTTAATAAGGAGGGTTATAAGGGGAAATGGTTCATAATGGTATCCCAAGCAAAATAATTTTTTATATCACTAACCTGACTAATAAGAAGTGGTTTATAGTTTTTCGAGGGAAGAAACAGATCACTGATGATGGGTAATGATATAGAAGAGACCCCATTTTTCTCTTCAAGATTACCTTTGGTGAATGATGAAGGCAACTTGGAGGATATCTACATGTGAGATGATTATGAAAGAATATGGGTTGAAAATCCTACTAGAGAAAAAAATTAGGAAAAACTGAAGGTAATGATTGTGTTTAATGGTAACTATATAATTTTAAATTTAGATGCTTATACTTAATAAATTATGTGTTTATTATATATAGGCAACTAACTATATAATTTTTAATTTAAATGCTTGATTGTACTTGATTTTGTGTTTGTTAAAATTAATATGGCATGATAATAAAATAGTTTGATTTCAGTGGAGCAAAAATTACCTCTAATTTTCAGAGGGTCTTGCAAGCATGGGAGCCCATTTTAATGGATTTTGTTTTTGTTGAAGCCACACTTATTAGTATTGGCCAAACCATTCAAGTTTTTAATTTTCTAATTTTTCCTCATTATTTTTCTTTGTCTGAATGATGGATTAATAATTTAGTAAAGTTTGAATTTTTTTTTTTTTTGCTACATACTCTAAATTCTAAGCAGGTTTGGGATGTGCAACTTTGAAAGAATGACCCTTCAAAGTCAAATAGCAAATTTTGAGGTATGCAATTAGAGTAATAATAAACTAAGGATTTTTGCAAATTTCTTTCAGGTAATTAATTGTGTTTATTGTGTGTGCATGTGTGTGTAGGCAACTATATATAATTTTTAGTTTAGCTGTTTATTATTTCATATATTATGTGTTTATTCTTACTTTAATTGTATATATAAAAATATAGCTTGGACTTATTTGGATGGACACGGTAACGCTTGAAATATTTCTTATCTAAAGCTCTCATCAACACTTGAAGGAGAAGTACAACTTAGAAAATTTAATAAAAAAGTAAATAAATAATTATTATATATTGATTTATTAAAATGACATATTTTGATTTTAATTTAGTTCTATAATGTTTTGAATTTTTGATTGATCCAATAAATTGTTTAAAATTGTTGAAATTGGAATTATGTTGGGTGATTGTGTATTTTGGTTTCATAGTTGTTTCTACAAAAATGTAAAATAGCAATAGATTTTGGTAAAAATGTAGCTAGCTAGCTGTAGGTTTCTATAAAAAATATAGCTAGCATCATATTTTTTTAAAGGAATCTTTATATCGACAAAAGACGTTAGTTTTTTTTAATATATTTAACATCTTTAGTGGTTGAGAACAAAACATTAATTTGTGATAAAAACTGACATTTTAGTAGAAGAAAAATGTTAGTTATTTATAAAAACTAACATGTGAGAAGTAAACAGACAGTTTTATATTTGAAAACTAGTGTCATTTCCTTTTTTACATGTTGGTTTAAAAATCGAAGTGGATTGTTCTAACTTATCATATCACTTAAATAGACATTGATATCAAAACTGATGAGGAATGTGTGAAATAATTACAGTTGGTATATGTTTCTATAATAGTGATAAGTGATCTTCTTCCTCACTTGTACTAAGATGTCTCCACAATGAACAAGCAAATTACGTCCTAAGAGAACTCCACGAGTGAATTTGTGGTAGCCACATCATTAGCTCAACTCTCATTAGGAAAGCAATCATTTATAGGTATTTCGGGCTAAATGTCAATAAGACGCTTGAGAATACATTTAAAAGTGTCCAAAGTGCTAAATTTTCTTTAAGATCAATCAATGATAGCCCATTGAGCTCCACCAAATTGTATCCATGTGGCCTTTCACGATTTGGGGAATCGACTTCCTAGGGCCTCTTCCTCTTACCCCAGGACACAACAAGTTTCTAGTTGTTGCTATCTACTACTTTTCCAAATGGATAGAAGCGGAGCCTTTAACAACCATCATTATCAGGAACATTGAGAAATTTGTTTGGAAGTCCATCATCTATAGGTTTGGCATTCCAAATGCACTAGTTCTTGATAATGGGACATAGTTCACTAGTGTAACTTTTGCCACTTTTTACTAAAACCTTTACATAACATAGAAATTTGTTTTGATGGAACATCCCCAAACAAATGGATAAGTTGAACTCACCAATAGAATCATCTTACAAGGATAAAAAAAAAAACTCCTTAAGAGCTCTAAGGAGAAATGGATAGAACAACTCCATAAACCCTACAAACCACCGCCAAGTTCACACCTTTCACCTTCACTTTCGAGCACGAGGTTCTTATATTAGTCAAAATCGGGGAACCCAACAATTAGCTCAAGAACTTTAGTGAGCAGAAAACGATGATCAAATGAAAGTTACATTAAATCTTTCTGAAGAGGACAAGGAGATCACTCACATCTGATCACAAGCTTACAAAGCAAAGCTGGCACTTTTTCATGGGTAAAAACTCAGGAAAATAGAATTCGAGCTAAATGCCCTAGTCCCAAGAAAGGTAGATGACTCGGGAAAGAAAACAAAAGAAGGCAAACTACTCCCTAATTGGGAAAGCCCTTTTTGTGTGAAAGAAACTTTAAACAATAGGGCTTATCATTTCCAAACTATCAAAGGAAATATACCTCGCACTTGAAATGCCACTCACCTGTACCATTACTTTGTCTCTACCTAAGGTGATTGAAGCTTTTGCCATATCACCATCATGATAAGTATTTAGATTTCTAGTTTCTAATCAAGTGTAAGGGCTTACCCATTTATACACAACTATCAATGAAACTAGTAGAAGTTTAAAGATCCATATGAAATGTTTTATTTTTCTTCATTCCACTAATCTAACCTCCGTCAACCCTAATAGGACAATGCCATGAGGTTGCCCTGTGCCCATGATGCCTTGTTCTTCAGCTTGGCAAGACAATTCCACGAGGTCACTTTGTGCCTGTCGTGCCTTACTCTTCAACTTGGTAGGAAAATTCCACGAGATTGCCCTATGCCTGTTGTCACGGTCTGACAACTCTCTAGCTAAAGCCGTGTGGTGCATGTCGTAACTCTTTGCCGACATGCCAGCCTTTCCCCCAAAACACGAGCCACACTTGGATAGATATTCAGGACATTAAGGATTTTATCGCCCATACAACCAAAATCCAATGCACAACAAGTCCGCAAGCCAATATAAACACTTAGTCAAAGAATTAGCGTATACTGAGCCTCAAAGAACATATCACACAAGAAGCCTCCATGCATATCGAGATAAAAAAAATGGGGAGCAGGACAACTCCATTTTATTAATTATGCCTCATTACATAGTTTTGAGTGTGTAGGGGGAGTTCTCT
>JANHAO010024007.1:0-11783 GCA_026873985.1 Saraca asoca
GTATAACCTTCTATGTAAAAGACATCCCTCAATCTCAAGTCAAAGGATCAGTCATACGATCACCACTGGAGATGAACTATTGATGCAGCTCCATACAGTATCTCTATATGGGTCTGACAAGATCACGGACACCAGTTATGTTTTCCCAAACTAACTGGGTCGTGTCCATGTGTGTGTTCAGATGTAACTCACTTACATCTCAGCTTGTGAAGTTAGTAGCTCATCATATGAGAAACACCCCAGCGTCTAGTCTTAACAGATCTAATGATGCCCAGTTATTAGATCTTGACTAGTGTCATTTTGGTGTAGAAGTTTACATCATTAACAATCACCCTCACAATCCTATAACTCCTTATAGAATTGATTGAATGAAATAACTTCCCACCATGGACATAATCAACCTTTATTATCAAATCAATACAGAATGTACAATCATAGATACAATAGAGCTCAATCACATTGGCCCTAGGGCACCTATTAGACTAACAGTATTTGCCTAGGTACTCCATAAAACATATGGAAGCTTTCTTTAATGAAAGTGTTTAAAGACAATTTATCTTTTTGTGTACAACTAAATGTCTCTAAGTTAATTGCTCCTTTGTTCCAAACTTTATATTCATAAATTCAAAAGGAGAAAAAGGCTAAAATAGGAGCATAAATATTAATTAGTTATATAAAATTATACATTTGTATGGATTCAATCACGCCTTTTTTATCTGTAGCTTAGGAAAAAATTAAAAAAAAAAAAGGAGCATATCTAAGAGTGATAGTGTTTTTGTTGGGTGTGTGCTTATGATCCCATTTTGCATGGTTATTGTCACATCTTGAAATCCAGAGGTATGATTAGCATGAATAATCAAGTGGTGACCCATGAACCCATTAGCATTCTTATTTTGAAAATTCTTTTCTAGTTTAAAATCATGAAAATAATAAGAAAAATATGATTTTGGAACCTTTTTACTCATTATATGCAAGTTTTTAATGAAAATCATTTTAAAAAAATAAATTCTAGTTTCTTTCAAATAAATAAATCCTTTTTTGAAAAATCATAATTCATAAATCTAGATTTCTTGTCTAATTAAATAAACACTAACCACTAAAAATAAGTTAAGGAGTTTATGACCTAATATCAATCATATAGAACTATGAAATATCTCCTAACTAAGATAACTTCTATAAATTCATTAATTTGAAAAATGTTAATAAATGAAGTGAATATAACCTAAGTACTTAATGAGCAGAAAGTAACTAACCTATCTTTAGGTTGAATAACATTTTGGCTATACATGTAAATATAGTTCATGTAATAGATATGTATATACATATATAAATAATAATATCCATGGTTCATATGCATCCCCAATCCTCTTTATCTTTCTACTATTACCTAAGTTAACTATTTGTGTTACAAATTGTCCCCCTTAAGAGAATTTGCCTTTGAATTGTCCCTTTATGTGCATTTTAGTTTATCTAGGGTTTGGCGGTTCATTTTAATATTATCCTAACTATACAATTCATTGTACCATCCTTAAAATCCTCATCATGCTTTTAACAACTTCCTTATTCCACATATTTGGTTACCAATTGATTCTTATCCTTATCCTTGTCCTTAAGTTCGTTCATCTTTGGTCTTTCTGTTTGTTTTGATCTTTCTTTAACCATCATGATATCCATTACCTCCTCGATTCTCATTCTTCGATTTCAATCCTTTTTGGTTTTCTTGTATAGCTAGTTTATTGCTTCTTATCTTTGATCCTCTATCATTGTATCCCTTTTCGTGGACTTCTAGTGCTTTTCTTAGTATGTGTAGATTTCTTTTTATATCTCTAAGGTTTTCATTACTTCATATGTAATCCTTTCTTCCTCAACCTTTCTTACCATTTGCTTTACTCCTTTTCCATTGTATCATGTGCATTCTCATTAGTTAGTTTTTATATTCCTTTGTTTATGATCCCTTCTTGTTCCTTTTTCTCATGTATTTATACCTAATCATTTGTTCTTAGTTCCATACAGTGTCTATCTAATATTAATTATCTCTTTTTGAGCACATCATATTTATTTATCTTAAGTCTATCATGAAGCATACTAGCACATACTAGATGTTTAGACATACACACATAATATGTCATGCATAACAAGTCATACATATCCTATCTTGATTTGTTCTAATCTTCATGCAGTTTAGCATATCACATCATTTAAACATGAAATTTCACATCACATCACATTAGCTCATATCTTATCTTAGACATTCTTCATAGTGCCTTTTATTCCCTTTTCTTAGGAATTATGTCCTTCTTTTCATATCACATGTATCGTTGCATTTAGCACATAACATAAAGATTCATATAATCATAAAAAGAAATTCACAAATGCATCATAAAATTTTTCTGAAGTATAAACATAAATATCACCCTAAGGTGACATTGTTATCTATCCTAAAAAGTAAATAAGGAAAACAAGTCAAAAAAGCTACTAACTACATGACCTAGCCATGTACATTATCATAAAAGGAAACAAAAAAGCTCCATTAGCCCTATCTTGATCTTAAGTTGTCTACCAACCATTAATTCCTTTCCTCCATGTAGAAGATGTCATATAGACAATTGGTTCATGACCTAATTCCTGCCAATGGGAGATTAGTTCTCTTACCAAGCTATTTTCTTTGTTGAGAAGAGATGCAGTGATGCAGATGGTCAAGAGGAAGAACGGAGACGGGTAAGGTTTTAACGTGGTTCGGCTAAATTCGAGCAGTACTGGACCCTACGTCCATGGCAAAGATTTCATTAGGCTTTAAGAATTGATTTTAGTAGGATTTTTGCTTACAGAATTCGGTCCCCCTTTTGCTAACAGTGTTCCTATTTATAGAAGAAGGAGTGTTACAATAGTAAATTTACATGCAGTAAATATGTTACATCAAATATCTAAAGTACAAGACAAAAAGACTGGATAATATCTTGCTTATTTGACTACTGCAGATTGTCTTTTGTAGGTGGGCCCTCTTTGTCGGATGTAAGCTAAGTCACGTGCATGTGACCTGGTCTTACCTTGGTGTGCAAAATGTCTATCTTCCCAAGTTAAGATTCTCAGCTTGGACTCATTGGGGCACCTTGCCTTTCGAGCATGGGGTAGCCCTTCAAGCGTGGGCCAGATGGATAGAGTGCTAACTCATCTTGAGTTTGCTTGATGATCCTTCACAGAATCATTCGAGTGTGTTCAATCCTCATTGGGTCACTAACGTTCCTTAGGACTATGAGGGCGAGGACAAGGTTGGGAAGCGAGTGAGATCTTCCGCACGAGCCTGGGCAGCCTTTTGAACTCACTGTTTGAGACCTTACACACCTACTAAGCACTTAGTAAATTTTGGTTGTCATTGTGTCGTTGGCCCGTTTTGAGTGAGACCAATTTTTGCTTATAACATAAGCATCCCAACTCTCAATTCGCTTTACGGATTAGGAGTTGTAATTTTTTTAGGCTTTGACTATTCGATCAGTCAAACTTTTTATCTGATTAAGTGGTCTTTTCAAACCTCTTTTCGATCTTTTCATTCTACTTCAGACCATGCTTTCTTCTATTCATGATTTTTGGCCATTGGCGTGGCATTTTTGTTGAATTTGGGTCGTTAGATTGGGATTGGCCAAACGTATTCTGGATTTTTCAATGGATCGAGTTGGTCTTTTTATACCCGTGGGATTTTGCTCTTTTAATGTTGTAAGAGAGTTTGATGGAAGAGGCTAAAGAACCCCCTGCGTTTTTGGTGCCTTGGCTTCCAGTGAAGCTTATCGAGGCATGGATGGTCTATTATAGAGTGTTAGGAGGCATGGATAGCCTATTGCATGTAGCTTCGCCGCAAGATCTATTTGGCGGGCTCTTGGAGAGTCTTGTATAGATCTTGGATTATTTCTTCCCGGTATTGCTTGTGAGCTACTGCCTGGCCAGCCAATTTCTTGTGGCTTTTTCAGTTGCTCTAGGTCTGGTTCAGGTGGATATGTCGAAGGAATATAAGCAGGAGCAGCTAGTGGTTGCTGTCTTTCCTGTAGGCAAGAGCTCACTGACTGGTAGCTGGCTTTCTGCTTTCTTTGCAGGAATATTAGTGTTAGGCCTTTAAGCTTCTTGCCTTTATTTCTGCATTTCTTCTTCTGATGTAATTTTGCCTCATTGAGTGAGGTCTTTTCATTGTATGAGCTTTTCTCTCTTTGAATGTTATACCGAATGCTTCATGCATCATTGTATGTAAATTTCTTATGATTAATAAAATCTCTTTCTGATCAATCGGTCATGCTTTAACTTTTCGGTTACTTAATCTATTGTAAGTAAGAGTGGGGTCGCATGCAAGCTACACCCGAGAGATTTTGTTTGAGCTATGAGAATTTGACCACATGAAAGCTGTGATTTCCTATCCGCATGCCAGCTGCAGGTACTTAGTTGCATGAAAGCTGTAATGATTTTGTTTCAACATCCTTATACTGTAGTGGGCCGATGGCCTATCATTAAATTTGAGTGCATCACTGAGGTAGGCTCTAGGGCCATCTCACCCTCGGTCTTGTTTTGTTATGGTGAGGTGATAGCTTGTTGCTAAGCGGGGTTGTGTGTCTGTACCACAGCAAACTTATTGCTCAATTTTGTAGCAAGCCTGTTGCTCATTGGGGTAGCAAGCCTATTGCTCAGTGAGACAGCAAGCCCATTGCTCAGCCCAACAACAAGCTCATTGCTCAGTGAAATAGCAAGCTTGTTGCTCAATGGTTAAGGAATTCGTACCCTTGTTCCTAGCGTGATGGATATGGTTTGCTTTGGAAGTATGGACGGGGTAGGCCTCTTGCTATCTCACCCCCAGATGAATCTCAAGGTTGATGGAGTGAAAACTCATTGGCTGGTTATGTAGCACATCTAGTTTTGACCAATCGACAATGTATGACATTCTACTAGGTCATTTGTATAACAATTGTGAAATTTATTGATTTCTAGATAGAGCTACAAAGTTAGAATATGGTCCTGATGGAGGGTTCAGGTCTTCTTTCAGCGGCCCGCTGAGTTTGCTGCTCTGATGATCTTTCCACGTAATCCTACAATCGGCCTTTTCTAATGAGGTCTTTAATGGCATCTTTTAATACCCGACATTCTGAGGTGGTGTGTCCAGCCTCATTGTGGTAAACACAAAATTTGCTTTGGTCTCTAGATTTGATGGGCACCTTCATTGGTCTGGGTCTTTCGAAGTCCTTGTTGTACCTTTCTACGATAAAGATCCTGTCTTACGTATCTGACAAGATGCTGTAGCTTTGGAAGCAACCTCCAGGTCGTAGAGACTTCACCTTTTTGGTGAGCTAAGGAATGGGGTTGTTATGACTCTTGCTACCCTTCTTTTTGCTCGTGGTAAGGCCACTGGGGTCCACTTTTTGCTTGGGCTCCTCCATTCCGAAGGTTTCTTCCCATCTTATTTGTTTAATGGCTCGATCGTAGAATTCAGCAAGGTCTCAAGCTAGGGACTTGTAGAGGCTTCGATACAATTTGCCATCTTTGTGAAGTCCTGCTAAGATAGCTGTCAAGATACTCTCATCCGAGGGGCTCTCCATAGAATTGGCCTCGTGCTTGAATCAGGCTACGTAGTCTTTAAGCGATTCACCCTTGTACTGGAAGATCGTCACAAGATGGCAAGGGGAGCAAGTTATTTCTTTAGTGCTCGGTATTAATTAACAAATTTTCTTTGGCACTCGTCCTAACTATTGACACTGCATGTCGGGAGGTTCCTAAACCATGTTCGTTGTATACCTCCTAATGTAGCTAGGAAGATGTGGCATTTGACCAAGGGGTCATTTGTTTGCAAGTCCATCTAGATATTGAACACATCCAAGTGATCACATAGGTCACTGTTTCTGTCATATAGTGAAATTGCGGGCACCTTGAGTTTCTATAAGAGAGGCTGCATTTTGATCTTCATAGAGAATGGTGAACTTTCCTCATGGCAAGGATGGTTGCTTTGAGGCTATGGGCACTCTTCGAGTTGTTTTAACCTTTGGAGGAGTTCCTCCATGGTTGGTTGTTGCTTTTCAGGCTAAGGGGTAGAGCTGTCCACCTATTGAGAGCCCCCTAGTTGCTAACTATCGCGATCCTCATGAGTTTCTCTCTGTGCCTCCTTACGGAGCTGCGCGAGTTGGGTCATGATCTCTTCTTGTCTTTGAGCCCCTAGGACTTGAGCCTATGTTAAGGCTTTGATAGTTTCAGCTAACTCTCTCACCGTGTTCTTAAGCATTGATTGGGGTTGGTCGGCCGTCCGTATCTCTTCATTTACGAGGATAGGGGTAGAGTGACGATGAGTCCCCATAGCTGGGGTGTCTGTTGGTTGAATGACTAGAGTAGTTGAACTCCGTGTGGTTCTTCCTCTAGCCATTGCTTCTACAGAAATAAGTATGAGAAACAGATACAGAAAATAGTTGGCCCTCCTTCTAGCACCAAAATGTTGACGGTAAAATTTAGTTCGAGACTTAATTCCTACTAATGGGAGATCAGTTCTCTTACCAAGCTATTTTCCGTGTTGAGAAGAGATGCATTAATGCAGATGGTCAAGAGGAAGAAGGGAGACGGGCAAGGTTTTAATGTGGCTTGGCTAAATCCGAGTGGTACTAGACCCTACGTTCACGACGGAGATTTTATTAGGCTTTAAGAATTGATTTTAGCAGGGTTTCTGCTTACAAAATTTGGTCCCCCTTCTACTAATAGAGTGTTCTTATTTATAGAAGAAGGAGGGTTATAATAGTAAATTTACATGTAGTAAATATGTTACATCAAATATCTAAAGTACAAGACAAAAAGATTGGATAGTATCTTGCTTATTCGGCGACTGTAGATTGTCTTCTGCAGGTGGGCCCTTCCTTGTCAAATGTAAGCTAAGTCACGTGCATGTGACCTGCTCTCACCTTGGTGTGTGAGATGTCTATCTTCCTAAATTGAGATTCTTAGCTTGGACTCGTTAGGGCGTCTTGCCTTGAAAGCGTGGGGTAGCCTTTCAAGCGTGGGCTAGATAGACGGAGTGCTAACTCATCTTGAGTTTGCTTGATGATCCTTCACGAAATCATTCAAGGCTATTCGATCCTCATTAGGTCACTAACGTCCCTTAGGACTGTAAGGGTGAGGACAAGGTTAGGGAGTGAGTGAGATCTTTTGCACGAGCCTGGGCAGCCTTCTAAACTCGTCGTTTGAGACCTTGCATACCTGCTGAGCACTTGGTGAATTTTGGTTGTCGCTGTGTCATTAGCCCTTTTCAAGTGAGACCAATTTTCGCCTATAACACCATCCAAGATATTCATCCTTCACTCAATGTGGCTCAATTGACGATCAATACTAGTGCTCATGTTTTACATGAGCTCATATAGCTCATCGGTCATGTGACCTACTTGTTGTGGCTCTATATGGCATTTTTTCATGCTGACTTAAGCTCTAGAAAACCTTCGGGCAAGGTCAACCTACTCATGTACAACTCCTCCTCTATCTTATCCATAAGTTACTTCTGTTGCTTGACCCATATCAATCTTGTACTCAAGACCTAGATACCATCTACTAGCTTATACTAAAAATGTCTAAACATGTTCATGGACACCGGCTCAAGATAGGGCACATCATACTATCCCATGTTGCATCAATTCGCTTGAAAAATCATTATAAGGACTAGTCCATATGGTAAGAAACCCTGGGGTGGACTATATACCACTACTCGTATGTGGCTCAAAACTATGTAAGAGATGTTGAACAATTGTTCAACTTGAAGGTGAGAGAGTACATGCATGTCTATGTAGGTGAGCATGAATTTGTGTCCCCTTCATAGAAGAATGACATAAACAATGAAGTTATGTATGGCTCTAGAAATCAGGGGAATCTCAAGGATAGATAGCCTACCTTCACCTTTGGTGATCTCACTATTAGTGACTCATTTCAATTGTTACTAAATGTATTGGTGTTCCAGTTACCCTCTTTCTGAACCATGGTTCCTTTATTTAGGCATCTGAACATTTCTTAGATGGTAGTTGTTAATAAAGTGATCCTTATTTCATGCATAAACAAAAGAAGAATAGTGGATTGTTTGATACCCTAGCATGTTAGCATAGAAATATTTGATAATCGCTGCACGGTAAGGTTCATTGCATGCCATGAACTGTAACCATTGCTGATGCTTTAATGACTATAGCACCTAATGCATACAGAAGAAAATATAGGTACAAGACTGAGGTACTTGGCCTCCAGCATATCCTTATCTCCCATTGTCTGCTTATACCCATGTTGAGCCGAGTATTGACCCTTTAACTCGTAGTTGACTTTTTCTTCTTTTTTTTAACCTCTCATTTTTGTCTTTCTCTTAACTTATGTTGAAAATATAAATTGCCCAACTTTACTCTCCTATTCAAGGTTTAAGGGTATTTTCATCTTTTCGCCTACATTTTGTTGTTCCTAATTTCTAACTCTATGACTACTCACATTTGCTTGAGGGTCCTATCTTCCTTGACTTCCCTCTCTTATGTGAAGGGACATTCATCCTTATTACCTTCTGTTTAACTAAGGGTAAAATTGTCCTTATTACTTTATTCTTACTTGTTGGGGTAGCTTCATCTTTTATTATTCGAGTTTCTCTATCATCTTTGTCATTATCGTTGTTGTCATTTCTATCTTACATCTAAAAGGGTACTTTCATCATTTCACAATTTCCCTTACCTATTTGAGAGTATAGGCGTCATCATAAATTTTCTAAGTGTTTCTATTTTATCTTGTACCATAATATTCTATCATTCTAATTTATGTTGCGTGGCTTGATTGTTTTCAGTGATTAGATTTATAAATTCCCTAGAAATAATGGGTGCTCTTAGGTGCATACCACCATAACTAGTATCCACTAACCCTAATGTGCCATGCTAGAGAAAACACTATTGTTCTTGTACTAACTTGTCAAATCCCAAAATTTAGGGGTGTGATTGGCACAAATCACCAAGTGATGATCCACAAACATATGAGAATTCTTGTTTTAAAAATCTTTTTTCTAATTTAAAATCATGAAAATAATGTGAAAAATATGATTCTAGGACCTTTTTATCTAAAACTCATTATATGTAAGTTTTTAATAGAAATCATTTTAAAATAAATAAATTCTAATTTCTTTTAAATAAATAAATCCTATTCTAAAAGATCATAAATCCAAATCACTTATTTAGTTGGACGGACACAAACTACTAAAAATAAATCAAAGAATCCATGTACCTAATATTAATCACATAGAACTATGAAGTATTTCCTAATTGATATAACCTTCATAAATTCATTAACTTGAAAAATGTTAATAAATAAGGTGTGTATGACTTAAGTACTTAGTGAGCAAAAAATAACTCACCCATCTTTTGATTGAAAAACATTATGGCTATAGATATAGACATAGTTAATGTAATAGATATATAAATATATACATAAATAATAATATTCATCATTCACATGCATCTCTAATCCTTTTTATCTTTCTATTCTTACTTAAGTCAACTATATGTGATCATGCATATAATGTAATGTGATCAAACATCTCATCAACATAAATTTTTCATATAAGATTTTATACTGGTAATGATAGGTCAATGAAAGAACGATATCTGATGAAATTGTATGCCTTGACATACCTGAGAAAATTTGTATAACTTTCATCATCTACCTGGTTAGGTTGCATGTTCTCTAGAAAATATGCTTAGATCTTTGTGCCTTTCTACACCGCACCATAAATCATAGGCTTATTTAGCCACATGATAAAAATCATAATCTTAATATTACATCTAGTGCATGTAGGTCTTCTAATCACACATAACTTATGCCATTTCTCATACATAATTATCTTTAAATGCTTCAAATACTTTTACAAACTTCTTGTTGAAATCCTTTCTACTGCCTTTGTATACTAGTTTAATATATCTTCTAAATTTCTTATTCTATCTTATCATATCTAATGCATTCTAAATCCTTATGAAATGTAAAATGTAATTATAAACACATTTTTCCTAAATCTTCTAGCTCGAATCTAACGTCAAAATGTGAATCTTGTACCTTATACCAAAAATCATATACATCAATGTTCTAGGTCTATTCCTGATTCATCTCATATTCCTCACATTTATAGGTGTAACATTAAATCACCATTTACATTTATTTAATTTCATAAGCCTAATTTTCTTTCACCCCACATATCAAAGTAGTTTGAGGTAATTTCAAAAATAACGTCTTTTATGCAAAAAGAGAGTCAAAGGGTATAATTCCACTCACCTGATAGTAAAGAAGTTCTTATCTTCTAAACCAAGGTTTAAATGGTATTATTGTAACATTCATGTTCTAAAAAGAAATCACCAATTAAGATTTAATAAAATATAAAGATAAGATAAAAGAGAATCATATTCACATTTGATTTAATCATTTTACCTTTGATTTGAGTTTTTAGATCACGTGTGTTAGGACTTCTTCCTGATAAGGTTTTAGCTCTAGTCGATGGTCTGACTACACTAGGATTATGTTGCCTTGAATTTTGTATGTCGAGTTTTGTTTAACTTGACATCAACTAGTTGATCGCCTTTTAAGAACTAGTCAACCAATCAATCTACTCTCAAGGACTGAGCTTATGGCCAACTAGTCGCCCTTTCAAATCCATGTTCGAGTCTAGTCAAGTTAACCTAAGGGGGTGTTAAAGTTATGTGGCATAGTGGTAAAAATGTTTGGCCCTAACTTGTCAATCCAATTATTTATAAAAAAAATAAAGATTTTATTCCCATACAGGTTCTGACTAATTTCATGGTAGTCCAAATTCATGGGTCCAATGGAAATAATAAAAGGAAGTTTGAAACTTGGAAAAAAAATATAATAATAAACAAATAATAATAACTTGACTTTTAAATAGGATTTATAAAAATAAATAAATTTGTGTAAATGATATGGTAAGAAGAAGCTTGGGGAACTTGAAATGTGTAAAACTAAGCTCAGGGAGCTTAAAAAGTGGGACATTTAAACTTTGAGTTATATATGGTTTTTATACACATATAATTGTCCTTATGTTGTGGGTGTAAATTATGCAGAATTGTATGTTGTGTGGAACTGTATCATTGTAATAGATGTAAAAATAAAGTTTTGTGATTAGCTTGATGCAAGAACAGTGCTAGTTATTTGGTGGCTGCTAAACCAATTTTAAACTACGAATTGCTATTAATTGTGAATTGGAAATAATGGTAAGGATCTAAGATTTAGTCTAAAACATAAATAATTAAAGAAAATGATAGTTAATGACTAAAGAACAAGAGTAAAAAATAACTAATAATAGTAAAATAATAAATAATAACTATTAATAATTTAATACCTTAGCTATGGATCTTTACTATGGACTTAAACTATTAACTTCTATTATGGACCTTTGTTGTGGACTGAAACTAAATGGCTACAATGGATGACTAGACATAAATAGGACCAACATAAACACCCTTAATAATTGGAGAACTTTAGACAGAAGCAAAATGGACTAAGGTACAAACATAATATTTTGAACTTGGGTTCATAGTCAGCCAAATTATAGTTGGTTACGATTTTTTCATCTATGTTGTTCTATTTTTACTACTATGATGTATATGCGTTGGAAAATGTGAATTCATATGCTTGAATGTATATCTATATAGGTTGTTGTGAGATTTGTTAGTCCCTAATTTGTACAATTAAGATTGATCTTGCCCTTAGAATTATACTCTTTTAGCTTAATGATGAATTCTTGATTTATTATGTTAATGATTCAA
>JANHAO010024008.1:0-11738 GCA_026873985.1 Saraca asoca
TTAATTTTAAAAAAACAGTTTTTAGAAACTGTTTTTAAAAAACTGTTTTCAAAAACAATAAAACAAAAACACCTGAAAACACTTCTAAACAGCCCTTAGTTTTTTATAGGTTTTGTTCTTACATCAACATAGATTTTGAAGTAGGCATATGCTCGTAAAAATGGCTATTTACACAATTTATTTTTCCCATATTGCTTTGAAAAAAAATCACAAAAAATATTTTGAACTCCCTTGATATTTATTTAAATTACATGAGTTCCTCTTTTAATTTAGAAACCTATACAAAATATCTCCTAAAAAGATAAAAAAATATTATACTTAAATCTAAATTTAAATATTTTGTTAATCTAAATATAAAAAATTATTATACAGTTCAAATTAAATAATATAAAATATTTTTTAAAAAATTATATTATATTCAAATGATTAAAATATAATTAATGAGAAATTTAAATTTAGATTTAAATATAACATTTTATTATTATTTAAGTAAAACTCTTATAGGTTTTAAAACTATTTGAAAAGTTGATCTTCTTTTGAAATCGAAAGTATAGTTTATATATAATTTTATCAAATCTCAAGAAAAATTAAAATATTTTCTTCTAATTCTTTTCTACCCCGTTAAATATAAAATAAGTATTTTAAAAATATTCTTTTTAAGATTAACTTTAAATAGTAACGCATGTATAAAATATAAGAGACAATAAAAAATTATACAAACAGCATCACTCATTAATATTCACCAGGAAAACAGGGAAGACATCAAAAGTCAAAAGCAAAATTCTACTTAGAATATGAAACAGACAAGGATAGTCCAAAAGGTGAGTGTGAGGCTCGTACATTTTGAGCATTTCTCCATACCTGCATCATATAGTCCTTGTCCTTATCCTTCTTGAACGGCCGATTCTTCCCAACTGAATAAATAATCAATTATTCACTCATGATACAATCTATTTAATATTAATCAATTTTACATAAATTATATCATATATATATAATATGATAACATAGAAAAAAGATTTTATTCCTACAATAATATCATATTTCATAATTTTAATATCTGCTCACCCATAATTTAGAAAATTAAACTTATTAAATATAAAAGACAACAATATTAAAATATCAATATTGTGGAATAAGAATCTTTCTCAGTAAATTGTGCAAACAACATTTTCCTCGTAATCCCATTTATATTACAATGACCGGAAATATCAACTCAAATCTCCTGATAGTAAACCAAATACAGTGCAATAGCTTGAGTTACATTTATATTATACATGAAATAGTTACATCAATCACATATATCGGAGCAATTGAAACTTCATGGCAAAGCCTTGTGGCTCGGTGGCATCCTACCGTTCCTTGGCCTTTCAACATGCACTTCAAGTCAATAGGAGCAATTGAAACTTCGAGTCAAAAGCCTTGGTTTAAGGGATGAAGACATCACATATGAGTCCAATTCAAAAAGCAAGCTAATCTGGACATCAGGACCCAACGCACCACCAAAAAGGAATTACAAGCTAAATCAGAAAAAGACCAGAAAGATTCACTGAATCATTACCAGAGATTGCAAGAATATTTTTTGTCTTGCAGTGCTAGTTGCATAAATAGCATAATACCATCACTAATCATAATTGGTTCGCACCTAAATATAAATGTCGACCCCAGCCTTCAGCGGGGGCCCACACGTGAATGTGAACGTGAACGAATTGTGAGGGGCACCGACTTTGCAATAAACTTTTTCCATTTCTTTCCCTTTGGAATTACCTCACTTGGCAAGTGCACCGCATAAACTTTTAGCTTTTACAAGCAGAACTTCCAGCAGAGAATGATCCTATATCGATGTTTTCCAATTTGTGGATGAATATATGTGGGGGCTCTTCTCTGTAATGAGCAAGGTGCAATTTCCAAATGAGTAAAATGAAAAGTTGAAGCAGAAATCATGCCTAGTTTATGTAAGGCAATTGAGTCATTTAACATGCAATATAGCATGACATACCAGCATTTCCAAGTACACTGCCATCAAGTGGTCATTCATATAATTTAACAACCACAATTAAAAAGTGTAAATTTATATTGACTACTATGGTACACACTGGATTTTGGAGAAATGAGTAGAAAAGCTAAATTACTAAAATCAGATAAGAATTACTAACATTTCCCTTGCTTCTTCATAGGTGAAGCTTGAAGCAACGGCCAGAAGCTGTCCAGCATGGTCGTATGATAAGGATGCCACACTGTTTGGGCATCTAGGCAACTGAAATGAAGAAAATAGGGCATCATTCAATCCAAGAAAAGTAGTCCACAGATATCACAAGTGGGTTTGATAAACCTCGGTGAACTGTATATCTATGTGAAAACAGACGTTAAAAAAGTGTGTTCAGCTGATAATCACATGGATGCCATTCACAAAGGATCGAATATGGAAGTTTTTAGCTGAATACCTCAACTAGTCTTCTCCTTCTCCCAGCATCCCAAATGGTAACATAGCCTTCACTGTCGCCAGTGACAAATGCACCAAAAATACTGAACAAAAAATAAATTAATCAGGCTCCAATGGCTATAATGGTAATCCATAGATAAGAACTTCATTTCCACCAGTTACAAGCAACACAAACACTGGTCAGCAAATTACATTAATCAACTTCCAGTAAGTTCAGTGGTAACCTATATACAAGAAGGCACTTACAGTGGACTAAATATGATGTCATTCACTGATGCCAAATGATGTTTTCCATCCCTTGATTTTGGATGACACCGAAATATAAATCTGTAGGAGAGTTTGATAGAGTAATATGTAAGAATCTTTATGACAAAAGTTTTCCTAAGACTCAAGCAGAATCTTTATGACAAAACTTTTCCTAAGACTCCAGCTTTCCCAAGGCATCATCTGAAAACTAACCCAATGTCATTTGAATCAGACAAATGAGAAATCTGCACTGCTACTCGTCCATCCACTGATCCAACTGCGAATCCTGCAAGGAGTTAGAACATCAGATCAGATTATAAAGTGTCTAAATGTCTATAAACCTGGCAAAAAAAAAAATGTCTATAAACAACGAGTTTGGTTATCTTAAATATGGTAATTGGATGAAGAACACCAGATATAGAAGACAAGCAGTAAAACTTGTCATAGCTTTTAAGAGACCCAGTAGTGAGTGACAACAACATGTAGCATAATGGATAAAATCAAATAAAATAGTCTTGATACCTTTTGCATATGGAACTGAACTGACACATCTTATTTGTGTACCCTTATGTGGTTCCTGTGATTGAACTGGTTTGTCTAAGTTACGCAAATCGTATATATGCATTGATGTTCCAATGCCAACAGTCACATCTAACCCAGAGACAGACATGGAGTCCACCTCGGCACCTAAATTTCTCAAGCATGAATGAATATTTTCAATACGAATGTCCCACAACAATAGCTTCTTGTCAAATCCAGCTGTGACTAACAGATCTGCCATAACCAGGAACAAAAAGAATATGACTCTCTTTTGAAATGTGTAAAGAAACCACTGGCCATGGTATCTAAGAATTTAATCAATGATGATCACTTGGCATTTCAGGCATTTTTGAGGTTGGGAAGATAGCTTACTCGTTTCATTGGAATATCCAATGCATGATGCTATATCATCATGGCTACCCATTGTTTCGATAATTCCCGAACGCAAGTCATACCTAACAAAGTTTAGCTCAAGAAGAGTCAAAAAAAACACAGACAAAATTATATATATATATATATATATAAAAACTTCAGTGCTGCAAGCAGAAATTCAGAAACTTGTTTGACGTATTGAGCACATCTTAGGAAACAAGAAGGGAAAGCCACAGCGTGATCCCCAAAGCAATCAACTAACGGCAAACACAGATGTCATAAATATTAACCAAATACAAGATGGAATATGACACACCGTGTGTTTAAAAATCCAGTCACAATATAATTTATACAGCTGACATTCATAATACTCCTACAGTTGCCAGTTGCCAGAACATTATTGTACTATCTTTCCCTCAAGATAACCCATCTTGGTTTGATCTTATACTAGCAAATAAATTAGCACTTAAGATTTACAGTTGGAGTTGGCATGGCTTCACGTTCGATGCACTCAATCAAGAGAAGGCAATATGCCACTTCTCACTCAAATAAAGGCAGACACCAATATCATGAATGCTAACCAACTACTAGATTGGGTTTGCACACTATATGCTTATATATTCAGTCAGTAATTTATTGAAACAGTTGAAATTCTTGATACTCCATTATCTTACTACTGTCTTAGACTTGCCTAAAATGGTCTTTGACAAGTGAAAAGATTGAAATTTGATTTTTCTAACTACTTAGTTAATCTGCTCTCCAGAATGCAAAGAAGATACGTATAGTTACTTAAGGAGGAGCTTCAAAATGAAATTTTAAAATATTATGTAGGTGAACAGCCTTATACAAACTAACTCCTAATAGCCTCTATCAGTAATAAAACCTGCACGCCCCTTTTTCCTAACAATATGGCTCTGCCAAAAGCATATGTGAAATAACCAAATTTTCCTATATATGAAAAAAAAAAAAAAAAAACCCACCTTGCCATTCGGAACTATAAGGGGGCTAACTTAGATATTTCCCAAGTACATTACATATCAAGAGAAGTAAACCAACTTTGTAAACAAGAATCAATATGTAACCACTATTTATATAAGGAAGGAAGGAAAAGGAAAACAGATGACAGGAGTTAGTCAAATAAAAAAGACCTTCGAATTAATCCATCAGAACCAGCGGTGAAAGCAGCGGAATCGTCCTGGAAACAACAATCGAGAAGCGCAGCTTCTGAAGGAGCTTCTAGTCGAAGGACAGAGCTGTCAACGTCGTATAGCCGAAGATTCTGTTCACAAATTCATCACCAACACTACATTCAGAAAGAGAGAACCGATAATTTCCAAAAATGCAAACACCCAGGGAAGCAAAATTGAACTTACAGCGTCCCAAGAGGAGATAAGGAGATTGTTGCAGCCGGGTGCGAATCGGATTCTGGAAATGGCATCTCCAATCGGATTGGGGAACTTCAGTTCCAAGCACTCACCGTTCATTGCTCTCCTAGGAAGTACAACAAATCAGATTGATACAAATTTGAACAGCCAGGAAATGTATTTTCAGTTTTGACGAGGATAGACGGCAAAAAATCAAATGTTCCCGCTCAGATTGTGGCAAAATATGTTATAATAAATTTCTTACTTTCTTGATTCCACAGGTGGATCCGTGGCGCAATGGTAGCGCGTCTGACTCCAGATCAGAAGGTTGCGTGTTCGATTCACGTCGGGTTCAAAATCCCGATCCGCATGCCACCAGTGGATCTTTTTTTCTCTGTCCAACAGTGACACGTGTAGACTCAGCACTCAGTTAAATTTTAGTGTTATTCTTTATTTTCTTAAAACTAGTTAAATTTTTAAGAATTGTTAAGAGTAAAAAAAAATTAATTAATGTCCTAAATAAAGTAAATGATTAAATAAACAAAATTATAATTTATATAACACAATCAGGTAGATGGTAAAATAATTTCAATAATGTAATATTAAAATGCAAATGATTGAATTATAAAATTAGCTAACTTAGTATTAAATGAAATAATAATTTATAATAATTAATATGGCATTGATATAAAATAGTATTTTTTTTCTTTTTTCCATCCTTTCATTGATAATGCATCCCATTATATTATTGTTAACTACAAATGGACATTGACTGATTTTAATCCATTGATTAGTTTCTATATGCAAAAATTTAAACATAAGATAACTTGTTCCATTTCAACATTAAGATATGTCATGTCATAATCAGTTTAAAAATTTATAATAATATTAATAAATTGTCTAACTTTTTTAAAAAATAAACTAAAAATGAGTATACTAATCAATTGATTAATTATATAAGTTCATACACATACTTTTCTCTTATATAGAGTATCTTATGTGATTAAGTTTTTAAATATGAAAATAGACTCACTTCAATATCAATAAATTTTATAAGGATAGCTGCACGTTAATCTTAAATACGATAGTTTCATATTAAAAATAAAGTTTTTATTGAACAATTAAATATAATTTATTCAACATTCAATGGCATAGAAAAAGGGTATAAATTAATGTCATAACAAAGTACACAATGCAATAAAACTTGAAAGTAACAATATGTTAGAAGGCAAGAACTATAAAAAGCAAAGACAAAATGATCTGAAAAACATCAATGAGAATGTTTTTGTGGGAATCTTGGCTGAAAATGGTTCTTAGGAATGAAGGTTTCCTGGTAATATTTTTTTTAAATTTGCATACCAAATATAGGAAACCAACTTTCCTAACTTGAAATTCCTGAGAAACTAAAAACATTCCCCCTACCAAACACCCTATAATTTCTCATGGACATGAGAGTATTTTTGGGGTATAAAAAGATATATATACCTTTCATTAATGACATAATTGTAATATTTCAAAAAATAAAACATTGACTTTCTCTCTTATCTTCTCTCTCTCTCGCACTTTCTCTCTTATCTTCTCTCACACTTTTTCTCTCATCCATTCTCTCACACTCTCTCTTATTCTCTGTTATATACAAAATTTAGATCGCTTCTAACGGATTAACAAGCTACCTAAGCGCGGTAGAGGCCCAGTTCGAAGAGTGCTCAGAATGCTAAGTCTCTAGCCCGTCTCGCTGAACGACCCCCTTTAGTTCGAGCTCGACCTCTTCATCAGAAAGACTCGCTCCTAGATCGAAGGTTTTGGCGTGCGAGGTGCAATCAGCGACCTGAGAGTTCATTGAGCCGAAAACCACAAGAGACTAAGTCATGCTCTGCCCAATGGATACTTAGGGCCCACCTGCAGGAGACAATCTACAGTAGTCAAAGCAGAAGATTTAGTCTATCTATTCTATCTTGTAAATTAAATGTCAATGTAACAGATTTACTGTATATACAATTATATTTATAACCTCATTTCCTTTATAAATATGAAGAAGGAGCCCTGTGCAGAAGGGGGTAGAAATTGGTATGCTGAAACTCTGTAAAAACACATTCAAAATAATATATTACCGTGGACGTAGGGTCTGATCCTGTCAGAATTTGGCTGAACCACGTTAAAATCTTGTACCTTATTGCTGCTCTTCCATTTTTCCTTGTGTGTTTGGCTGATTTGTTATGTCTGAACCAGTTTAGAATTAGAGATCCTAAAAGAATCCTCCTATTGGCCGGAGTTTGGATCAGAACCAGATTCCAATGTCAACATTCTCTTTCTCACTTTCTCTATCATCCCCTCTCTCACACTTTCTCTGTCATCCCCTCTCATACTTTCTCTCACATCCTTTCTCTCTCATTTTTTCTCACACTTTCTCTTTCATTCCCTCTCACACTTTCTCTCTCATCCCCTCTCTCACTTTTTCTCTCATCCCCTTTCATACTTTTTCTCTCATCCCCTCTCTCCCTCTCTCTCATTTTCTTTCTTACTTTCTCTCTCATCCACTCTCTCACCTTCTCTCACACACTTTCTCTCTCATAAATAGGGGTGTTTTTTACAAAAATGTCAAGATTCCTAGAAAAGTTACATTAGAATTAAACGTGAGGATGTCTAATATTTCTATAAATGTTTAAGGTAAACCAAACATATTTTTAACATTTCTGAAAATCATCATTCTCAGGAAATATGATTCTTAGAAAATATGATTCTCAGGCATAAAAAAAGAATCAGTATATCAAATATCCCATAACTTCTTGTATATTTAGGGTTGAAGATTCTTAATCTTTCGGTTATTGGATTATAAAAAAATAAATAAATAAAAGAAAAAGTCAAAGATGCAATGGTCTCTGTTTTTTGTATTGCCTTGGACCCTATTGGTCTCTGTCTCCTACTCCCGTCCTTTCCATTTTCTTTTATTTTTTTATTTTGAAGGTTATTGACCGAGATCGATTTGGCATTCCCGTCCTTTCCACTTTTTTTTTTTTTGTAGCATCTGTCTTTCCAATCAGCTTTTTTTTTTTCTCTTTTTTATTTATTTCAACATGTGACCCTATATGTATATGTTATTTTTTATTATTTCAAATTGTTGATATATTGAATATGTTTATATACCTATATTTAATTTATATATTCATTTAAAATTTATTTTATTGTTATACATAGATTATTTCAGTATATCATAAATTTTCATTTATGGTTTCACGTGTAATATTATATAACGGAATAAATTAAAATAGATTAAAAAATTCAATTTTTTTTAGTATTCTTAAGATGATGCATATTTTATGAGTTAAATTGAGTAAATTGATAAAACTTTAAAAAAGCCCCTAATACTATTATACATAAAATCATTATATATTTTAATTTTTATTTATATATTACTTTATATTATAAAATATGACATTTTATTGTATTTCCATGTGTATCCTTTAAACCTAAAAATAATTAATTTTTATCGATGATAGATAAAAGTTGGGAAATTTGATTGCAGCTGCAATAAACATGACTCCCAATATTCTTAAGGCACATTTCTTTATATGAGTTTGGCCATAAAATTAGATAAATTTGACATATTAATTAAATTAATATGAATTATCAAATTAATAAAATTTATGCAATGTATCAAGAAATTTTTTAACTCAATTTTCATATTATTATTAAATTAAACGTCATTCATAATTTTAGTAAAATATTGCAGTTGAACTTTACTTTATACATTATTTTAAGTCTATGTCGCATACAAATAAAACTTAAATTATGTCTATGACTGATCGTAATTGAGGATCCAATTGTGAGTACAATGATCATGACCTTTAATATTCTTGAGGCATTTATTTTGTCTAAATTCAGCCATGAAGTTGGAAAAATTTTACACTAAATACATTAAATTATTTAATTTGTTTTAATCAACTTTTCCTTAAAAAAGATTAAAGCTAAATAAAATTGGAAAATGTTATTATTGTTTTGACATTAATTAAACGATACTCTCTTGAAAAGAAAATTGAAATTTTCTTACACTACAATTTTTTTCAATTTCAAAACTAAAATTTTATCAAAATAGCTTTTTTTAATACCGCTTAACTGCCATTGTTATAAACATATTAGCATTCCTAAAAATCAATAGTTTCTTTAGTCACTCATACTTGTATAAGTCATATATCGCTTTTGATATTATGTAACATAAAAAATATAAATAAATAATTTTTTTAAAAAGGGTAAATAAACAGCTTATAAAATAAACTAGCCAGTTTTAGATGAAAGATAACATTAAAAGCCCCTCACTCAAATTGAATCATTTCCATTAAAAGCCTATTATGGGTGATTATTAGAATTCTTACTAGTCTTGCAATGGTGATAGTAAGAATAATTTAGAAATTTTCAGTCATTAGGTACTAGAAGTCAAAATCAACACTAACTGAGGCAAGCTTAGGCACACTTGTTACTGTCTTCGACACTTGAGAGAATGCTCCATCCCTTATCTTTTTATTTTTAACATACATAGGATATGAAAGTTTATTTCTAAATAGGATACAATGACCTTATAGGATTAATGTAATTTTCTTTTATTTGAATTTTCAAATGTAAAGTCATAAATGTAAATGAAGTACAATTGAAAAATGATTAAAAATACAATTGTGTTTAAAATTTATAAACAGCCTGTTCTATTTTTTTTTTAAAGAAAACAACTTCCACAGTCTATTATGTTTGAATTTTTGCTCGTTTTCTCATATTCATATCAATTTACTAACATATTTTCTTTGTTGTGATATTTGTACATCTTGCATTTATGATTCAATCATACATATATTCACTAAAAATTCATTATACTTGCTACTTCACATTGCAACCATGGAAAAAAGGTGATACTTTAGTTGGATATATGATAGGGTTTGATAATTAATTAAAGGTAATGCAAAATTCAAGACTACCCGTAAGAAAATGGAGATTGCATTAACTAGGGGAAAATTATCTAATTGCTTGAAATTAGGAAGGTTGACTTTAAGCAAAATGACTTGAAAGTATTGACACAAGTTTGGCTCCATATAATGAAGAAAGACAAATTCCAAGCCAAGTATAGAAATCTAGCATATCTCTTCTTTGTTCTAGTTCATACACCTATATTGAAAGCCATGTTGCATTTTTGGGATCCATCTTATCAATGCTTCACATTCAATTAGCATGACATGACCCCAACCATTGAATAGTATGATGAGTTGTTTGACATAAGAAATGTAGTGAAAGATAAAGTGTATTTTTGAGACAAAATAGGAGCTAAAAGGCAATTATCGAAGTTAATGGAAGTTGGAAAAACACATGAAAGAGAAACATGACAACTATTGTCTGTCATCTGATTACTTGATAAAATTTATCCAAGAGCAGATTGACAGTGAATAAGGCCAAGCCATGCTAGCTCTGGCCATGCCATGCTAGCTCTAGCCATCTATGGTTGGTTTTGTGTCCCAAAGTAAAATGGTACATTGGTAGTCACATGATTAAGCTATTTGAGAAAATCCAACATAATGTCAATTCTGTCCCAACAACTTTGGCAAAAACAATTAAGTCTCTTAGTCATTGCCATATAGAAGGAAAAGGCAAGTTTTATGGATGTATACAATTGTTAGCAATATGGATGATTAACCACCTCCATCACTTAAGTTATTTTTATTATCCAAAGATTAAATTCAAGTCACACATTTATTCAAACAAGAATCCTTTGTAAGAATTCAGTGTTGCAAAATGGCCGCATAAGATTCTAACGAGAAGTCAATTGATCAATTACTGTAAAAAGATGAAGAAAGTCTTATGGAGAGCTCAGTGGATGCATCATGTTCCAATCTTATATAGATGCGGGGAGAAATCGAAGGTCCCACTTATTAACCTTTAGGGTGTAACAAGTTATACACCTAATATAGTCGAAAGACAATTAGGGTCTAAACAGTTTAGCACGATAACCCATAAATTATCAGATGTAGAGTTTTCATATAAAGATAAAGATGCAATACACAAGGTTAAAAAGGTAATTGAGGCATGAAAGTTTGTACAACATGTGGAAGCTGGCTCATGCAAGAACATAACTATCCTTGACTACATGTTATGGTAATCTAGTAGAGGAAAATGTTTTATCACTCCCAAAATGCATGGTCCTAAACCACCAATGCATGTGTTTGATGAACCAATTGATTATTAAGTTGAAACAGAGGCAAAATATAAGGTGATGTATCATTAGTTGTGCAAGAATCAAACTATGTTGGTCGATAAGAACAATAAGTTGTCATTCGAGAAGGATGTGTGGGTTGATAAAGTTATTCAAGTTAAGGAAATAGTACAAGAGTTGCAAGAACATAAAAAGGAGGAAGTTTCCAAATATCAAGAAGAACTCCAAAGGGTACATTGTGAAGCCAAGGAGTTCAAAGAAAAGTGTCAAAGTCTTAAAGAGGTTGTTGCAAGAAAAGACCATGAGAATTTATTACTTCAGTTGAACTTGTAAAGTCTAAACCAACAATTGGCTGCTTTTCATGATAAAATTTAATGATTAACCTAGTAAAACTGTTGGGTTTCCATGACCATAGGGGGCAGCCATGGCTGAGAAATTCAAAATTTTTCCTCCCCTTTGGCTAAGGAAACTTCCCCAGATCCACCAGAATGAGGTTTCAAAGCATCCTAGATCAAATCTAGAGCGAAGTTAAAGCTTACTAACCTTTAGTCCAGCTTTTACACAGCGGAAGACTGTAGGATCCTCA
>JANHAO010024009.1:0-11731 GCA_026873985.1 Saraca asoca
ATTAACATTTGCTGAGGCTTCGCCCAGACTATATACATCAAAACTTGAACTACTTTTTACATGCTTTATTACAGGGCTAAAATATAGTTCTAACCATGGTGGACTGCTCTTGTTCGAGATCTTGTTAAGGCTGAGAGGGTTATTATCCCACGGGGCATAGTACATATTCTCTTAAATGGCCTCTCTTGATCAGATCTTTAATCACATCTCAGAGGGCTTGACAATTAGAAGTGTTATGCCCGGCCTCATTGTGGTAAGTACAAAACTTTTATGTGTTTCTATTCCCGCAAGGAGTCCTCAAGGGAGTGGGAGTCTTGAAGTCTTTTCTTCCCCTGTCAGTCGTAAAAATCCTATCTAGAGTGTCTGAAAGGATGCTATAATGATCATAATGACTTGGAGGATGAGGTTGCTCGATTCTCGCTTTGTTTGAAAGCTGGCTACTAGGGTCGATCCTCTGACCCTCATTATTTCTCTTCTTATTCTTCTCAACGCCACTCGTCTTGTCCCTCTGGTTCTCTGGACCAAAGGTCTCTTCCCATTTGATCTGTTTTGTAGCTCGATCGTAGAATTTGCCTAGGTCCGTAACTGGGGATTTGTATATGCTTTTGTATAATTTGCCATACTTATGAAGTCCTACTGAGATTGTTGTTAGGATGCTCTCATCAGATGGGCTTTCAACGTTGTCTATCTTGCGCCTGAATCGGGCGATGTAATCTTTCAACAATTCGTGCTTATGTTGAAAGATTGTGGTGAGATGGCAAGGGGTGTAAGCTGCTTCTTTAGCGCCCTATATTGATTAAGGGATTTTTCCTGGCATTCTTCCTAGCTACTTATGCTTTAAGGTAGAAGACTCTTGAACCACATTCGAGGTGCATCTCCCAATGTAGCCAGAAAGATATGACATTTTATCAGGGGATTACTTGTTCAAAGATTCATTTGGATGTTGAACATATCTAGGTGGCTACACATATCGCTATCCCCATTATAGAGTGGAATAGAAGGGATCTTGAGCTTATGAGGGAGGGGCTCCATCTCAATTTCCTTGGAGAAAGGAGTCTGTTCCTCCAAGTGACTTCGATTGTCTTAAGATTAGGGGTGTGTCTCCAACTGTTTCACTCTTCGAAGCAATTCTTTTACCAACAAAGTCAGCCCCCCAGATAATTGGCTAGAGGCTTGATGGCTCCTCCTATCTTCTTGACCATATGAGCGGCACCCAGAAGTGTGCTATTGGTTAGCTCTATTCAAGCTTCCAATCTGTCACTACTAGTGAACATCTCCAGGCGTGACAACTTTGGCCTATCTTTGCAAACCTTGAGCTTGTGCTTAGGCTAGCATTTGAAATGCTTTAGCCATCTTTCTTATTAAACCTTCTAGTGCTTGTTAACGCTGGAGCCATGTTTGTATTTCGTCGATCTTAGGAACAATGGCAGCAGGCTGGCAACGAACTAAAGGGAGCAAACCATTAGCAGCTCCGACAATAGAAGAACTTGTTGTATGACCTTCAAGCTAGTTATTGACAGCCTAAGACTTTTTTATGGCTTTTCCCCTAGCCATTATGATTGGACAAAGGATGAACCTAAACACAGAGGATCAACCCAAAATGCAGATGAGCCTTCACAAACAGTGCCAAAATGTTGATGGTAGGTTTTGGTTTTGCCTAAATCCAGCAACTAGAGAAGTTCTTTTGGACATAAACTGCACTCCAGTTGAGCAAGTATGAAACAAGGATAGAAAACCTAGAAGGAGAGGGGAAAGCTAGATGAAAGCAAAAAGATTTTTAACGTGGTTCGGCCAAAATCGGGCAGTATCAGTTCCTACGTCCACAGTAATATTATTGCTTTGGAGAAGATTCTACAGAGTTTTAGTATAGCTGTCTTAGCTTGCTTACAACAGTCTCCCTCCTCTTATTTATAAAGGTTAGGAGGTTACAAATGTAATTTTACAAGTTGTAATTCTATTACATCAAACATTAAATGTATAAGACAGAACGAACTTATGCAAATCAGCTTCTACAGGTTACTTTCTACGGATGGGACCCTTATCTGTATGTTGGGCTTGATAGCTGACACGGGCTAGTCTGTGCCTCATCTCATTGAGCCTTTTAGCTAGGTAATATGTTACGTCTCACAAGCTGTTTTTGGCTTAGGGTCACTGCGGATCTTCATGGAATAATGACGAGCTTGTGAAGTGAGCTTGCGTAGAGCAAATCGCTGGCTATGCAAGTCAAACTTCTTTTATCTAGACCTCATCCTTGTCTAGGACTTCATTAGCCTATTTTCTCTCATACCAAAATACGTCTATAACACCAAGTAGATTCTAGAAATACAAAACTTGAATGAAAAAAATAAGATAATTTGACCTTTTAGGCAAAATGAATAATTTTTTTAACAGCCCAATTGAATTGATCTTAACTAAAAAAAAATTATATAATTTCAAAAAAAAAAAACTAAGTGGTTTGAGCATATCACAATCAAAATAAATAAATAAAAACTATTTAACATTACAACTCTACTGTTGACGTCTGATTTCGGTTCGTACAAATGGTCCCAAAATCTGACCAATGGGAGGAGTTCGGGGATCTAATTGCTGCTTCTGAAGTGCAAAAGAGATGGTCCAAGAGGAAGAAAGAAAGGAAGGCACAGTGTTTTTAATGTGGTTCGGCTAAATCTGAGTGACACCAGACCCTATGTCCACGACAGAGATTTTACTGATGTGTAAGATTGTTTGTACAGAGTTTTGACTCATAATCTGCCAGTCTCCTCTCCTTCTCTTCTAACAATGTCATCCTATTTATAGAGGAAAGAGGAGTTGTATGCATTAATTATAAGCTATAGTTGTATTACATCAGGATATAAATAGAAAAGATAGTGAAAGACTATAATCCGGCTGTTGCAGGATATAGGCTACGGGATAGGCCTCTTTAATTGACTGTGGACTTGTATCCATGAGCGTCCTCTGCTTGGTGTGGTTGTACCATACAGCGTGTTCGCTATCCAAAGCTAAGGTTCCTTGCTCGGGGTTACTATGAGAGGTCACTGTAGCGAGCTTGATGCTGCTATAACGGGGTAAAGAGCTCGAGCAAGACGGTTGACTGCTTGACGAGCTAGTCTTCGCGATCATCTTGCTATATCGCTGTCTGGTAGCGAGCGAGGTAAAGTTTGCTAGGCACTCTCAGTGAGCTAGACGATTTGGCCTTTGGCGGGCTCAGATCTGTCACATTCTTCTGAGGTGATTTTTCGCCTATAACATAAGCCCCTAACTCTCGATTTGCTTTACGAACCGGGAGTTGTAAGTCTTCCAAGGCTCTTTGTTGTAACTTTTAGAGTTTGTAATGGATGCTTAGTGCACTGCTGTATATACATTTATGATGATTAATGAAACGCTTTCTTTGGCCAATTGACTGTACTTTAGTTTTCTACCTTTTATCTGGTTGTTCTCAGCGAGTGAGAGTCAAGCCACATGTGAGCTATAACTGACGAGAAATCTGGTGTGAATCGTGATTCTTTGGTTGTATGCTAGCTGTGAATGTGTCGTATGAGAGCTGTGACAAGTTCATTATGGCGTTCCTATTATGTGACGAGCTGGTCGTCCATCGTTTTGTTTGAAAATGCTGTCGGGGTAGGTTCGCGGGCCTTCTCACCCTCGGCTGTGAGGTAGGCTTTGGGCCATCTCACCCTCAGACGCGAGATAGGCTCTGGGGCTGTCTCACCCTCGGACGTGAGTAGGCTTTAGGTCGTCTCACCCTCGGCTACGAGGTAGGCTCTAGAGTTGTCTTGCCTCCGGACAGGCTTTATGTTTGCACTATCGCGAGGTAGGCTCTGAAGTCGTCTCACCCTCGGATACAAGGTAGGCTCTAGGCCGTGTCACCCTCGGATGGGTTTTAATTTTGTTAAGATGATGGCTTGTCGCATAGCAAGGTCGCATGTGAGTACTATAGTGAGCTTGTTGTTCCGTGGTCGGAAGATTTGCGCTCTTTGTCACAGTTCATGGAGTGTGGCTTGCTTTGGATGTATCGACGGGGTAGGCCTTGCATTGTTTCACCCCCCTTAATGAATCTTTTGTAATGACAAAGGGGAAAATTTTTTGTCTAGACAATGCCTTTTTGGCCAATCGGTAACTTGTACTGATTCGGCATACAATAGTTGATACAACTTATCGCCATTGATAACAAATGAATATTACAATATTAGAATATGGTTCTGACGAAGGGCCCAGGCTCTTGGGTGACAACTCGCTGAGCCTATCAAGCGCATTCCCTTGGTGGCGTTTCCACGTAATCCTATAGTCGGCCTCTCCTGATGAGGTCTTCAATGGTGTCTTTCAGTGCTCGACACTTTGGGGTGATGTGTCTAGCCTCATTGTGGTAAGTGTAGAATCTACTTGGATCCCTGGACTTGGTAGTGACTCTCATCGGTCTGGGCCATCCGAAGTCCTCGCTATTCTTTTCCATGACAAAAATTTTATCTTGTGTGTCAGACAGGATGTTGTAGCTTTTGAAGCATCTTTCGAGTCGCTGAGGCTTCGCCTTCTTAGTAAGGTGAGGAATGGGGTCATTGCGACTCTCGCTACCCCTCTTTTTGCTCGTGGTGGGATCACTGGGGTCCACTCTGTGCTTGGGCTCCTTCGTTCCGAAAGTTTCTTCCCATCTTATTTGTTTGGTAGCCCACTCATAGAATTTAGTGAGGTTTCAAGTTGGGGACTTGTAGAGGCTTTGGTATAATTTACTGTCTTTGTGAAGTCTCACTGAGATCGCTGTTAGAATACTTTCCTCCGAAGGATTTTCCACTGAGTTGGCCTCGTCCCCGAATCGAGCTACATAGTCCTTGAGTGATTCGCCCTTGCGTTGGAAGATTATTGCGAAATGGCAAGAGGGTGCAAGATGTCTCTTTAATGCCCAATGTTGATTGACAAATCTTCTTTGGCACTCTTCCCAACTGTCAATGCTGCGAGCCAAGAGGCGTCGAAACCATGCTCGAGGCGTTCCCCCCAATATGGTGGGAAAATTGAGGCACTTCACTAGGGGTTAGCTATTTAGAGGTCTATCTAGGTATTGAACGCATCCAAGTGGTCACTCGAGTCATTGTTCCCATCGTACAGCAGGATCACGAGCACTTTGACTTTATGTGAGAAACGTTGCGTCTCGATCTCCACAGAAAATGGAGAGCTTTCCTCGTGGCGAAGCCGGTGGCATTGAGGTTGTGGATGTTCTTCTAGCCGTTCAAGCCTACAAAAGATTTCCTCCATTGTCGGGTTACGTGTCTCCGATTGAGGAATGGAACTCCTTGCTCGTTGCGAGCCCCCCAGTTGCTGACTATTATGATCTTCGTGGGTTTCTCTCTGAGCCTCTTTATGAAGCTGCCAGAGCTGTGCCATGATTTCTTCTTGTCTTTAGGTGCTATGAATTTGGGCCTGCGCCAACGTTTTGACAATTTCAGCTAGCTCTCTTATTGTGCTTTCGAGTGCCGGATGGGATTGATCGGACGTTTGTGCCTCTAGAATTTCAGGAGCAGCAATAGACTATTGGCGAGCCCCCGCAATGAGAGTGTCCGTCAACTGGAGGGTTGGAATGGTTGAGCTCTGAGTAGTTCTTCCTCTCGCCATTGTTGAGCTACAATGGAGACTTCAGAAAGTAGATGGATCCCCACAGACGGCATCAAAATATTGACGTTGAATTTCAATTCATACAGATGGTCCCAAAATCCAGCCAACATGAGGAGTTCGGGGATCCAATCGCTGCTTCCAAAGTGCAAAAGAGATGGTCCAAGAGGAAGACAGAAATGGAAGCGCAGTGTTTTTAACGTGGTTTAGCTAAATTCGAGCGACACCGAACCCTACATCCACGGTGGAGATTTTATTGATGCGTAGGATTGTTTGCATAGAGTTTTGGCTCATAATCTGCCAATCTCCTCTCCTCCTCTTCTAACAATGTAATCTTATTTATAAAGGAAGAAGGAGTTGTATGCATTAATTATAAGCTACAATTGTGTTGCATCAAGATATAAATAGAAAAGATAGTGAAAGACTATAGTCCGGTTGTTGCAGGATTTAGGCTGCGGGGTGGGCCCCTTTGGTCAACTATGGACTTGTATCCGTGAACATCCTCCACTTAGTGTGGTAATACTGTGCGGCATGTTTGCCGTCCCGAGCTAAGGTTCCTTGCTCGGGATTGCTATGAGAGGTCATTATAGCGAGCTTGATGCTGCTGTAGCTGGGTAATGAGCTCGAGCAGGACGGTTGACTGCTTGATGAGCTGGTCTTCATGATCACCTCGTTGTATCACTGTCTGGTAGCAAGCAAGGTAAAGTTCGCTAGGCGCTCTTAGTGAGCTAGACGATCTAGCCTTTGGTGGGTTCGGATCTGTCACATTCTTCTGAGGCCATTTTTCACTTATAACATCTACAATGATATAACATAAACATAATAATCAAATCAATATCCATTAAACACAAAATAATTTGAGCATATCACAGCCACAGAAGGATTTATTATCAATCTAACATTTTAAAATTAACTATTCAAATAATAATCACTTAAAAACAATTGAAAGTAAAATTACCAACAAAAAAGAATACTTGTAAAGCTTTATTAGAAATAATTATAAGAAGCTATTATCAAAGAATGAGATTAGGAAGACATAGGAAAGGTAAGGGATGGATCACACTCTCCTTGCTGCGTTAGCATCCTCTTCCTCCTTTGGTTGGTTCATGAACCAACTGAACCAAGCTTTCTCAAGGAGTGTTTCATTTGTAATTTCATAACAATTTCAACCATTTTTCATTCAATTTTTTCTTGATTTAAGCCTAAAACATTATAAGCTTTCAAAACCCCGTGATTTTAAGCTATAAAATGAATATTTTCATGGATGTTCAACAAAGGACGAATGAAGTCAACAAAGAAGAAAAAAACTTACTAATTGAAGTATTGAAAAGCAAGAAGATGCCTGCAAAGACAAGTCAATGATGCTTACTGCTAGTGCTGGACACGAGCTTTGGGCTTTTGGCTAAGTGGCCGTCAGTCACTATCACAATAGAGAACAATGCCAAACTAGGAAGAACGAACATAAAAAGCAGACACTGGTCACAAGCAAAGGGTGAAAAAGCAAATCACGAGCTTGACGGAGAAAATCGTAAGTGTGAAGAAGCAACAAGCAAAGGGTGAAGAAGCTTCGTGTTTTGCATTTTCTGCTTGCCTGGGTGCAGAAAAATTTTCCTGGTAGGCCCACTATCCATTTTCCACTCATTTTCTTTTCTTTCTTTTTTCTTTCCTCTGCTAAGCAACAACAAACTCCCTTTTCCAGTCTTTTTTTCTTTAAAAATTTCTTTCCTCCCAAATTCTTTCCAACTGAGTAGAGCAGAGTTCTTTATCTTTTCATCTTCTCCAGTGACATCTCATTTTTTTGAGTCTGTTTATGGATGCACTTTTGGTTTCAGTAGCTTGATTCAATTTCTCAATTTCTTCTTTGGAAGGATAATGATTAAATCACAAAAGGAATCTAGTACTGTACCCCTGACCCTGGAGATCTTCCTTTGGATTTAATTGCTAGGTCCTTGAAGAGTAGGTCTAATACCGTTTTAGTGGGGAAAATAATCTACACTAAATCCTTTAATAAGAATGTTGTAAAAAGGATGATTAGGAAAAGCTAGAATGTTGTAGAGGATTTTATTATTGGAGAAGTTGATTTTAATGTTTTTATCTTCCATTTCCCTGATTAGAGTATAACAGATAATAACCTTTCTAACTCACCCTGGAATATTATGGGAAATTTACTTCATGTGGGTAGTTGGGATCAATATGTGAGCATACAGAATTAAATTTTAACACGACAAATTTTTTAATCAAGGTTCATAATATACATCCTAAATTCTTAGATGATGGAAATGCTAAGAAAATTGGGGCAAGAATTGGAAAGGTTTTAGCTGTTAATCTATCAGTTGCTGAGGAATATATTATCAAAATTTTCTTAAGACTGGGAGTTCAAGTAGACCTTCTAAAACCATTGCCTTTAGGTGTCTATATTCTAAAAGGCATCTTTAAAAATCTAGGGCTTATTTCTGTTATGAGAAACTCCAAAAAAATGTTTGTTTTGGTTATGATATTGTGGGACATGAAATCTATTTTTGTGTGAATCCAAGAAATTTTTCAATTGACAAGGATAAATATAGAAGGTATAGTATTTCAATGTGTGTGCCACTAAAAAATTTATAGATAATCTATCCCAATTGGTTAAAAGGAATTAACTCAAATGATTTCAAAGGTGGTTCTTCATCTTTAGCTATACCTAATAGCTTAATAATTCATTCAATGGAGCCTACAATTAAGGTTGATGCAAGGATAGGTGTTGCTGTTAGTAATGTTTTGAATGAAAAATCTAATAGCTCATCTCATCATTCAACAAATCAATATGGTTCTTCTCAGGATAAATCCAAATGCCATTTATAGCTGTTATAGGGACGAAAATAGTGACCAATCTCGAGCCATTACTCTATACCTAATTCTAGTGGTAAAGAGATTAGAATAAGGGATGATTTAGATAGTTCAAGATATATTAAACATGTAGCAATAGATTAGGATGATCCAAAGGGACCTGAACAGAAAGTTCGAGCTTAATTTCATTTGGGTGAAAGTTTTGGGGATTTCACGGTAGGAGGTTCAGATTCAAATAATGCTAGAAGAATTGTATCTATCTCCAAATGGAAAAATAAAGTAAGATCTTCTAAAGTTTAATCTACATTCAATTTTGAGGCTGAGATGGTAGGCTATATCATGCCCCCTATTAAGCGATGAAGTGCATTGCTTGGGATTGTCAAGGTATTAAAAATGCCCTAACTATAAAGGTTCTAAAGGCCCTTTTAAGGTTATACAAATTTGATTACCTTTTTTAATGTGAAACTACAACAAATATTGGCAAGATGGAAGAAGTTTGTAATTTAAATAAAATGATTATGTTCATGTGATGGCTATTCAAAGAAATAGAGGTGCATATCAATATTTTGGAGGGAAGGTTTGCTTTTGAGGTTGTTTCTAGTTCTCACATATTAATTCATTGTGTTATCAAGCAAGATGGGATTTCAAACCAATGGTTTCTTACTATAATTTATAATTCATCATATTATTTTGAGAAATATTAGTTGTGGGATAATTTATATGAGCTATAGAGTCAGATTGTGGATCTCTGGGTTGTAATAGGTGATTTTAATGCCTTTATTCAAAACAGGATAAAATTGGTAGGCAATTCAAATGATACAACTTTTTCAAGGTTCATGGATCACTTTTGTAGGATTAAAATGGATTTCTATGGTAAGCAATTTACTTGTGACAATGGGAGAATTGGTAGAAACATGATTAAAGAAGGGTTAGATCGTGTAATTTGTAATGATGCTTAGAGAATTCTTTTTCCTAAAGTTGTTATATCCCACCTGATTTGTGGCTAATCTAATCATTCTCCTATTTGTCTAGACACTCTTCACAATAATGAAAGACTTCCAAGACCTTTTCCTTTTTTTATTGCCTAATGAAGGGATAAGTTAAGTAAATAAGTCATTTCTAAAGCTTGGAATTACCAACTTCAAGGTTCTTTGGCTTATCAATTGGTTCACAAAATAAAACATTTTTAAAAAAGCTTTAAAAATTTGGAACCATGAACATTTTGGTTTTTGTCACATTAAATTAAATCAGCTTTATCAAGCATTGCAAGATATTTCCATTAGAGAACTCTATCAAGAAAACATTTAGTGGAATATTAAAGAGCAATTAGCTAGACAAGAAGAAATTTGGCATTAGAAATCTAGGAAAATTTGGGTGCAAAAAGGTGATATAAATTCAAGAATCTATCAATTATCAATTGTTAATTGGAGAAGGAAAAATTTTATCTCTGAGATTTATCTTTTATCAGGCCAAAAGTTAAGACAAAGCAATCATATAATTGACTATTTTATGGATGGATTTCAGAGAGTTTTCTTAAGTGTTGGCTATTCTTTTTCAAATGAATTACAGATATTAATTCAATTAGTTATATCTGATGTTGAGAACATTAGAATATATGAGATACCATCTGAAAAAAAAAATTTAGGACACCTTGGCTTTCACACTAGATCTTAAATCCTAAGGCCTGATGGGATGATATCCTTTTTTCTTTTGTTGTAAAAAGTGTTAGGAAGTTTTGGGAAACCATATGGTATCTACTGTTCAAAGCATCTTTCGATTTGATCATATGTTGAAGGAGTTAAATGCAACTTTCAATGTGCTTATTCCCAAAAAATATGATGCTATAGGTTTTGGGGATTATAGACTTATCCATCTTTGTCATTTGATTTATAAGCTGATTTTCAAAAATTTAGTTAATAGAATGAGGCATATGCTAGGTTATCTTATCTCCCATTAATAATCTACTTTTATCCATGGAAGGTAGATTATTGAGAATGGGTTGCTTGCATAAGATATGATATATACTTTCTCAAAAAAGAAAGGAAGAGGGGTCTTATGGGATTGAAACTTGATATGCAAAAAATTTATGATAAAGTTAAGTAGAATTTTGTTCTTAAAATTTTGAGTCTACTTGGTTTCAGTTCAATTTTGGTGAAGTGAGTGGAGCAATACATTACAAGTATTTCTTTCTCTGTCTTGTTAAATGGCAGTCCAACCAAAAAGTTTTTCTTTAATAAAGAACTTCAACAAGGGGATCTATTTTTACCTTATTTGTTTATCTTAATTTCTAAGGCCCTGTTTGTAGACTATTGGCCAAGGATGAGCTAGATGGTAGGATTCATGGGGTTAAGTTATCAACTCAAGGTCCATCTACTTTACACTTGATGTTTCCTGATGATATTATAACTTTTTTTAGAGCAAACATTAATGAAGCTATTCGTCTATGGGATATCATCATTAAGACATGAATTTTGGTTTAGCCAGAAGCTGAATTTGGAAAAACGAGAGCTTTCTTTTCCAAGCTTTCTTTTCAAGGAAGATTATTAGTGCTTCTAGAAGATGTTTTATGGATTTCTTACAAATTAAACAACTTAAACTAGATATAAAATATTTGAGAATTCTTTTATTCTTATCAAGTTCAAAAACTAAGAATTTTAAATTACTTATTGATAAGGCTCAGGCAATACTAGCAAGTTAAAGAAGGAACTCATTATCATGGTTAGGTAAATATACTATGATTTTCTTAGTCTTACAACAAGTCGCAGTTTACACTATGTTTACTTTGACATTGCCTTGAGAGGTTTGTTCAAAGTTAATTATCCTATGTAGATGCTTTTAGTAGAGAGTATCTAATTACAAACATCACTTTTTTTGTCCTAAGGCTTAGAGTTCTTTGTGTATGCCAAAAGAATGTGAAGGATTAGGTTTTAAATTATTCCATCATATCAATCACACTCTTTTAGTTAAGTTAGCTTGGTGAGTTATGACTGATATAAAACTTATCAAGGTCTAGAGTTTAAGGGCTAAGTACATTAAATCTCAAGAGTCATAGGCATAGAAAGGTGTCTAAGAGTGCAAGTATTTAATTAAAAATGGCAATTGCTGGATTATTAGGTCTAACTCTTCAATTATGGCATTTTTAAACCTACAGTTCCTAATATTGGGTACTTGTCATTTGGTAACTAATTTAGTGGCCTAAAATTAAGGGATTAAGTGCTAATATGTAACTTTCCAATCAGTTATGATTACCTATTTATAATATTATAATGAGAAGTTATTAAATACAATAAATCTCATCCATCAATTT
>JANHAO010024010.1:0-11740 GCA_026873985.1 Saraca asoca
TCCCTCTCTTCTAACAATGTAGTCCTATTTATAGAGGGAGGAGGAGTTACATGCATTAATTACTAACTACAGTGGTGTTACATCAAACTATAAATAGAAGAGATAATGAGGGGCTACAATTCGACTATTACAAAGCATAGACTGTGAGTGGGGCCCTCCTGTTGATCATAGACTTTAGCTTTGTAGTCGTGGTCTGGTGTTGTCTTCACCATGCAGAAAGTCTAGTACCTCTTTATTGGGATTCTGAGCTCAAAGGACCAGCGAGGTAACGAGGTGCCGAGCCTAATGCTATTAGAAAAGCCAGCAAGCTCCGATAAAGGGGGGTTGGCTGTCTTTGCGACTATCCTGCTGGGCTTTAATTCAGTGAGGTATAGCTCGCTATGACAAAGCTCGCTGGGGGAGGAGCTCGCTGAGGTGCTCTTGGCGAACCCGAGTCCACTATTTCCTTCCGGGCCAATTCTCGTATACAACAAATTAAATGTTAATCAAATCACTTAAGATATGCATGACCATAATTTGAATCAAATAGTTAATGTTCTATACTTTTTTGTTTTATATATCTGATATATACTTGAATACATGAAAAGATAATTATAGACCAAATGCATTTATTAATGTATATTATATTATTAGATGTTTTATTAAATAAGGCTTAAGTGTTCTACCTTTCTCTCAACTTCTAAATATAAAATTTTCTTCTCATCTCACTTCCTTTAAAGGCAACTCAACGTTTCTTCCATATGATGTAATTAGTTACATAGAATAGAATTAGGGAATTTTATTTTGAAAGCTATTAAATAGTGCATAGCTTATGGAGACAATAGGCATGTTCTATAAAGCTTTTCCCTTTTATGGCTCAAGGAAAATAATTTTAATTAGTCCATAATTATCCTATATATATGTTATACATGCTGGTGATATATATTGTGATATGAATATGATGCATGTATGACATAGGCTAGTTGACGAATGTGTGAACATAGACTAGTAAATGTATGCACAACATACACGAGACCTTTAAATAGTTGAGCCTCAATCTAATTTAAAAATTCCTCACTAATTTAAGTTTCATGTTAAGAACATGATCAACCACCACCTATCAAAATAATGATAATTAGAGATAGATTTTGTGATAACTTGTTAGCCTCTGCCAAGGTTACACTACATTTTTCATATTCTTACTATTAGAACATTAATGATGTTCTTGTTTAATGGTTTCAACTTAGCAAACATGTATAGTTTGGATAGCCTTTGTCATGACCAAACAGTGTTTGGGCATGATCAAGTATCACTTTGAACATTATAAATAGATGGTTGTTAATAATGTTTTATGTGAAAGATAATAAATGACAAAGAGTTGTTAACTTAAAGATTATAAGTTACACTGAGATGTAATTAACAAGTTGAATTATCTACCTAGTCTAATTTATTTGTTTTCCTTAGCCTTATCAAGATTAAATAAATTAAATCAGGATCTTGACTTACTAAGATCATCATCCAACATAATGATCCAATTCAAAAACAGAGGGTCATTAGAATTGAAGAAAATAGTAGGAGTTTATTTTATTAAAGTCCATATAAATTGAACATTATGCTTAGATATTAATTTGTTCTATTCTTATTAAAGGTTGTTAAATGACGAATAATATCTCCTTAAGAAACATACTAATTGATAATAAGTTAATCAGCTCAAATTACATGGACTGGTTACAAAACTTTATGATTATCCTTAAGCAAGAAAAGATAGCCTATGTCCTTGAGAATTTTATACCTTCGTCTGAAGGTTCAAGTGAGTATGCAAGTTTTAACTTTGCTACTCATATGAAACATCAAGAAAATGCTAAACAAGTAGCATATGTGGTGCTAATTTCAATATTTATTAACCTTCAAAAACAACATGAAAATATGACTCCCTCTAAGATGATTCTATATTTGTCGAAGTTATACAAAAGGCATGCTTACAAGTATCTTATGAACTGTTCAACTGCAAGATGGCCAAAGGATCATCTATTGCAACACATGTGCTAAAGATGATTGAGATAATAAAGAGATTGGCCTAACTTGACCATATGATTAGTAACAATCATACAATAAACATCATATTACATTCCTTTCTTAAGTCATATTGCTTATGAATTTTTTCATGAATAAGATAGAAGTTTTTCTTATAGAGTTATTCAACATGCTTAAGATTGTCAAAATGAATTCTAAGGAGGAACAACTTGTATTGATAGCTAGTACCTCTTCTAAGCCTAAAAAGGGAAAAAAAATCCTAAGAAGAAATCTAGGGCTAAGGCTGAGAAATCTAAAAGAGGTGTACAAAAAAAGGGCAAAGAAAAGGCTTTCAAAGGCATCTGCTACCATTGCAGAGTAAAAGGCCACTAAAGGTGAAATTGTAAAGCTTATCTTGAGACTGTGAAGCAAAAAAAGCTTCTATTTCAATTATCCTTGTGATAAAAATAAACTTATCTTACTATTTTGTTAATTTTTGGGTACTAGATACTAGTTATGGCTTACTCATTTGTAATGATGTGCAAAGACTAAGAAACAATAGAAAACTGCAAAAAGGTGAAATAGACATGCGCATTAGCATAGGAACCTACCTTTTAGAATTGGCTGCGGGCTTAATTCTAGAATTAAATAATTGTTATTATATTCCCATAATTTCTAAGAATATTATTTTTATTTCTTGTTTAGACCAAGAAGGATTTGCTTTTACCTTTAAAAATAGAAGTTGTTCTTTTTCATATGGTAATATGTTTTATGACAATGGCAAACTTGTTAATGGATTGTATATTCTAAACTAAAACAAAAGATCTTGACTATTGCAAATAAGAAACTAAAGTTTAATGCATCCATCAATCTGCCCTATCTTTGGCATTATAGACTTGATCATATTAATAAAATAAGAATCCCAAAGTTACATAAAGATGAATAGTTGGATCCATTTGATTACGAATCATATGAAATTTGTGAATCATGTCTCATTAGAAAATTAACTAAGAAATTGTTTATCGGAAAGGGTGAATATGCTAAAGAAGTACTAGAGTTAATACATAGTGATGTACGCAATCAAATGACTATTCTAACAAGAGATGCATTTTCATACTTCATCACTTTTATCGATGACTATCCTAGGTACATGTATTTGATGAAATACAAGTTTGAAACCTTTGAAAAGTTCAAAGAATTCAAAAGTAAAGTAAAAAATAAACAAAAAAAAATATCAAGACATTTTGATTTGATCAAGGTGGAGAATACTTAAGACAGGAATTTATGGATTATTTAAAGGAATTGGGGATTCTATCACAATGGACTTCACCTGCAATGCTATAAATGAATGGTATTTCAGAAAAGAAGAACTATGTTATGCTTCACGTGGTCGGTCCATGATGAGCTTTTCAAACTTACCAATCTCATTTTAGAGCTATAGTTTAAAAGTTGATGCATACATCTTTCATTAAACCCCATTAAAGTCTGTTAATAAGACATCATACAAGCTATGATTTAGGGTAAAGCCAAATCTTTCACATTTGAAGATTTCAAGATGCACACTTATGTGAAATGGATCATCACAAATAAGGTAGGATTTAAGAGTGATAAATGATTATTTGTTGGATACCCAAAAAAATAAGGGGTAGCTACTTTCACCACCATTTTGAGCAAAAAGTCTTTGTCTCAACAAACACTACCTTCTTAGAAAATGAGTTTATCCTTGAAAAGGCTAGTAAAAGTAAAGTAAAACTTGAAAAGGTTCAAGAACCATAAAATAACATAGATCACATGGTTAAGGATGAGCCTGATCAAGTATCACAAAAGATTGTGATAAGTAATCAAGCTCAAAGTACATCTATACTCAAGAAATCTAGTAGGGAATGTCATGAACTTGAAAGATGTGGTTTCCTCCTTACACAAAAGAACAACATAACAATTGTCCAAGAGAATGAACCTAATAGTTACCAGAAAGTAATGTTAGATATTGATTTCTTGAAGTGTCAAGAAGCCATGAAATCCAAATTAGATTTATCATAAAAACCAAGTGTGGGACTTGGTCACTACTGCACCTAAAGGAATAAAACCTATTAAGTGCAAATGGGTCTTTAAGAGAAAGATAGATATAGATGGAAAAGTACAAACATACAAAATTAGGTTGGCAGCAAAAGGTTATAGCCAAGTACAACATATTAGCTATGAGCAAACCCTTTTGTAATTTACCATATTAAAGTTCATTAGGATTTTACTTATAATAACTGCATACCATGACTATGAGATTTGGTAAATAGATGTCAAAATAGCTTTCCTTAATGGAAGCCTAAAAAAGGATGTGTAGGTTTTGTCTCTAAGACTGAACCCCATAAGGTATGCAAGCTATAGATGTCTATATATGGACTTAAGCAAGCTTTATAGAGTTGGAACATCCATTTTGGTGAAGTAGTCATATTGTTTGACTTCATCAAAAATGTTGATGAACCATGTGTGTACAAGAAGGTTAGGGAAGGTGTAGTTGTCTTCTTATTATTGTATGTAGATGACATATTACTTATAGGAAATGACTTCCTCATTTTACTATTTATCAGGTTATGGATGTCTGAAACATTTTCCATGAAGGATTTGGAAGAAACAAGTTGTATTCTAGGCATGAAGATCTATAAGGTTAGATCTAAAAGGTTGTTTGGCCTCTCCTAATCTATGCATATAAATAAAGTGCTAAAAAGGTTTAACATGGATGGCTCTAAAAAAGGGTTTTTACCTATGTCTCACGATATTTACCTATCTAGGAAACATTGTCTTGAGATAGAAGGTGAATGAAAATGCATAAAAAAAATTCCTTATACATTAGCAATAAGATCAATCATGTACACGATGCTATGTAAGTGGCCAGATGTCTCCTATGCACTAAGTGTCATTAGCAGATATCAGGCCAATCCAAATGAAAGTCATCACGGTGCAGACAAGGCCATCCTTAAGTACTTAAGAAGAACAAAGGATATGTTCTTGATATATGAAGAAGACTCTAATTTGAGAATTAGAGGTTACACATATGTAAGTTTTTAGTTAGATCAAGATGATTACAAATCACAATCTAGATTTGTATTCACTCTAAATAGAGATGTGGTATGTTGTAAAAGTTCCAAGCAAGATACTACTATAGATTCTATAGTCGAAGCCAAACACCTTGCTGCTTTAGAAGTAGTAAAGGAAACTATTTGGATAAAGAAGTTTATCACTAAACCAGGGGTAGTTGCTAGCATTGTTAATCCAACAAAAATCTATTGTGATAACAATGAAGCTATAACACAAACTAAGAAACCAAAGTCTCATTAAAGATCCAAATATGTCATAAGCCATTACCATTTAATCAGACAAATCATAGAGGAAAATGAAAAAAGAATAGAACAGATCTCACATATGACAATCTATCTAATCCCCTCCATAAGCCTTTGTCCTAACAAAAGCTTAATCATCATCTAGAAAGAATCAAGATTAAGTATAAAGAAGATTGGCTTTAGGTCAAGTGGGAAATTCTTAGTATAGATGCCTCAAAGATAATTAGTTGTAATGGCATAAAAACCACATATCTTAACATATTTAATAAATATTATGTTTTGGCCTCTTTATTAATTTACTTTATATATATACATGTTTTGATATATCTATACTATATTAGATAAAGTCCTGAAATATGATTATGTATAAATTAATTACAATTGACATTGTAATTATGAAATAATTTATACATATAATTATATTTCTAAATATTCCTAATTGTTGAATGATTGAGAAAACAAGATATCAATCATTCAAACTAGCATATGTCATATCACATTCTTCTAGAAGAATGCAGTGATCTCATACACTATAGATATGTTAATATTTGGACATGACATATAGGTATATATTGTGAAACATATGACTAGATTGACCTACCATAAAAAAATCATATAAAATGTTACTTTGTGTCATTGGACTTTTCATGTGAAAGGCAGTGTAAGTAATCCTTAGACTTGAGATCAACACAGTACCTTATGTATAGAGTTACATACTTTAATATTATTCTAGACTTGCACTCTTAAAAAGCAAGTACGAATAGTTATTGGGTGGATCATGAAATACATGAATGTAATGATTGATCAAGAAAGGATTTGTCCTCCTAGATAACAAGGAAAGATATTCAAAAAATGCTTTAACACTAGTGATATAATCAAAATCATAGGCCTACATATTAATTTATACATAAAAAGAGTTTTATGTACCATCAAATAGGCCTACATAATAATTTATACATAAAAGGAGTTTTATACACCATCAATTATAAGATTGCACATAGTTAGACATGCACCTATATAGACAATCAAATTAGGATTGACACTTAAATCATGCCCTATATTCAATTTGAATATCAAAAGATAAAGAGATTAAATTATACACTAACATCTTATCATGAAAGGTTTTGATTATCACAAATCTATTCTTGATCTTTAGGTAGTCATGAGCCTCCCCTACACACTCAAGAGTCTATAACAAAGTATTTTAATGTGAATAAAGAAGTAGTCATTCTTCAAGTGAAATACCATCCTGTGAAATTTAACCACTTTTGGCCATATTTTTCCCAATTTGTTTGAATTGCTTAAACACATCATATTTGTCAATATGAATGACTTGGCTACCTTTATATGTGATTTGGTTGTTGTTGTAGGCAAAAATTAACCTCAAGAGATTGCGGCAGACCTGAGGCCAGATTGCCCTTTGCCTCACCAAAGGTGCTTAGCAAGCTTCATTTCGCCCTCTAACAAGAGGTGACATAGCGAAGTTGTCCCGAGATCATCCCGCAAGATAAATTCCATCTCTCCCTCTGCAAGATAGCGAGACAGCGAGATAATCCCAAGGCCAATCCGTCAAGCAGTCGACCATCCTGCTCAAACCCGCTGCCTCGCTACAGTGACTTCTATGATGACCTCAAGCCAAGAACCCCCGCTCAGGAAGCCAAGCACCTTGAGTGGCGGGATAATGCCAAGCGATAGAAGTAGACAGACGCAAGTCTACAGCCAACTAAAGGGACCCACCCCACAGCCTACATTATGCAGTAGTCGAATTGTAGTCTTTTACTGTCTTTTTCATTTATTTCTTGATGTAACACAACTGTAGCTTGTATTTAATACATGTAACTCCTCCATCATCTATAAATAAGATTGCATTGTTAGGATAAGGGAGAGGCCGAACTTTGTAAGCAGAAACTCTGCTAAAATCACTTTTCAATACATTAATAAAATCTCCGCCGTGGACGTAGAGTCCGGTGCTGCCCGGATTTAGCTGAACCATGTTAAAAATACTACGCCTCCCTTTCCTTCTTCCTCTTGGACCAACTCCTCCTGCACTTTGGAAGCGACATTGATTCTTGGACTCCTCTCCTGTTAGCTGGATTTTGGGACCCTCCGTACGAATCGAAATCTGACGTCAATATTTTGGCGCCGTCTGTGGGGACCATCTGCTCTCTAAAGTCTCCATTACAGCTCAACAATGGCACGAGGAAGAACTACTCGAAGCTCAACCACTCCAGCCCTCCAGTCAATGGATATTCCCGCTATAGGGGTCCACCAACAATCTATTGCTACTCCTGAAACTCAAGAGGCACCAATGTTCAGCCAACCTCATCCGGTGCTCGAAGGCATAGTAAAGGAATTGGCAGAAAATCATCAAAGCGCTAGCACAGGCCCATGTTTAGAGCACATAGAGACAAGAAGAACTCATGGCACAGCTCCAGCAACTTCACAAAGAGGCTCAAAGGGAAACTCACGAAGATCATAATAGTCAGCAACTGGGGGGCTCACAACGAGCAGGAAGCTCCACCCTTCAATCTGAGACACACGACCAAGCAATGGAAGAAGTCCTCTGTAGGCTCGAATGGCTAGAAGAGTGTCTACAGCCTCAGAGCCATTAGCAGCGCCACAAGGAAAGCTCTCCATTTTCTGTGAAAATCAAGACGCAACCTCTCCCATAGAAACTCAAACTGCCCGCGATCCCATTGTATGATGGGAACAGTGACTCGAGCGACCACCTGGATGCGTTCAACACTTAAATGGACCTCCAGACCACTAACCCCTGGTGAAGTGTCGCGTCTTTCCCACCACATTAGGGGAATGCCTCGAGCATGGCTCAAGTGCCTTTCGGCTTACAGTGTCGACAGCTGGGAAGAATGCCAGAGGAGATTCGTCAATCAATACTGGGCATTAAAAAGATATCTTGCACCCCCTTGCCATCTCACGATGATCTTCCAGCGCAAGGGTGAGTCACTTAAGGACTATGTAACCCGATTCATGCACGAATCCAACTGGATAGAAGATCCTTCTGAGGAAAGTATCTTAACAACGATCTCAGTGGGACTTTGCAAAGACGGCAAACTGTACAGAAGCCTCTACAAGTCCCCGGCTTGAGACCTCACTGAATTCTATAAGCAAGCCATAAAATAAATAAGATAGGAAGAAACCTTCGAGATGGAGGAACCTAAGCATAGAGTAGGCCCCAATGGTCCTGCCGCGAGTAAAAGGAGGGGCAGCAAGAGTCACAATGGCCCCACTCCTTACCTCGTTAAGAAGGCGAAGCCTTAGCGACCCGAACGTCGCTTCGAAACCTATAACATCCTGTCCAACACACAGGACAAATTTTTACCGTGAAAAGGCATAATGAGGACTTCGAAAGGCCCAAACCAATGAGAGCCATTGCCAAGCCCAGAGATCTAAACAGGTTCTGGGCTTACCACAATGAGGCCGGATACACCACCTAAGAGTGTTGAGCACTGAAAGACGCCATTGAAGGCCTCATTAGAAAGGGCTGACTACAAGATTACGCAGTAACACCACCAAGGGAGCATGCTCAGCAGGCTCAACAAGTTTTCACCCAAGAGACTGAGCCCTCTATTAGAACCATATTCTGATCCTGTAACATTTATTTGTTATCAATGGTGATTAGTCGTATCAATCATTATATGTTGAATCATTGTAAACTGTTGATTAGCCGAGCATTGCCTAGACAAAGAGTTCTTGCTTCGTTATTGCAAGGATTCATCTAGGGGTCAGAGTGCAAGGCCTACCCTGCGATACATCCAAAGCAAATCGCACTCTGTGAAATTCACTTCATCATTACAAGGATTCATCCGAGGGTCAGAGCATAAGGCTTACCCCATCGATACATCCATTGCAAGGATTCATCTGGGGGTCAGAGTACAAGGCCTACCCTGTCGATACATTCGAAGTGAGCCATATTTCATGAAATGTGATCTGGAGAACAAACTCTTCTACCGCGAAACAACAGGCTCGCTATGTGCGACCTCGATATCTGACAAGCTATCATCTTAACAAAAATAAAAACCTGTCCGGGGGCAAGACAACTCTAGAGCCTACCTCATAATTGAGGGTCAAACAGCCTAGAGCTTACCTCTTAGTCAAGGGTCAGACAGCCCGTGAGCTTACCCCGATAACATTTTCAAACTAAACGATGAACGGCCAGCTCCGCACATGGCAGGAATGCCATAATGAACTTATCGTAGCTCTCATGTGACACATTCATAGTTAGCATACAGCTAGAGAATCACAGTTCACACACTTGATTTCTCATTAGTCATAGCTCGCATGCAACCCACTCTCACTCACTATAGATTAAGCAATCAGACAAATAAAGCGCAGTCGATTGGCCAAAGAGCATTTTATTAATCATTAGAGATTTACATACATTGATGCATGAAGCATCCGTTACAACATTCAAAGAGAAAGAAAGCTCATACAACAAAAAGACCTCGTCCAAATGAGGCAAAATTACATCAAAACAAGAAGTGCAGAAATAAAGGCAAGAAGCTCAACGACCCAGCACAATCATTCCTGTAAGAAGAGCAGAAGGCTGATCACTGAGCTCACGCTTGTAGGAAGGACAGCATTTGCTAAGCTACTCCTACTTATATTCCTCCGGTACGTCTCCCTGAGCTAAACCTAAAGCAAATCTAAAATTCATAGAAGCCGGCTGGCCAAGCAGCAACACCACAAGTGACGACTAGAGGTGGTGGCCCAAGATCAGCACAAGATACCCCGAGAGCCCGCCAAGTGGATCCTGCGACGGAGCCACGTGCAATAGGCTATCCATATCTCCCGACATTCTGTAATAGGCCACCCATATCTCAACAAGCTTCATTGAAAGTTGAGACACCAAAACGTAGGGGCCTCATCAGTCTCCTCCATTGAACTTCTCTGAGACGAAAGAGAAAAGTACCCCTTAGACTATAAAAAAACCCACTCAGCCCTTTGAAGAATCCGGAGAATATCTAATTCAATCTTCATCCAACGGCCCAAAATAAGTAATAATGCCACGCCAATGGCCAAAAATGGCAAATAGAAGAGAGTATGGCCTAATGCAGAATGGAATGACATTTGATATGATACTTCGGTCAAGTAAGGACACTAACTGAAGATATGAATCGAGCCTCAAAAACTTACAACTCTCAGTCCGTAAAGTAAATCGAGAGTTGGAGGGCTTATGTTATAGGCAAAAATTAACCTCAAGAGTTCGCGGAAGACCCAAGGCCAGATTGCCCTTCACCTTGCCAACAGTGCCCAGCAAGCTTCATTTCACCCTTTGACAAGAGGCGATATAGCAAAGTCATCCTAAGATCATCCCGCATGACAAATTCCATCTCGCCCTCTGCCAGATAGCGAGATAACCCCAAGGCCAACCTATCAAGCAGTTGACCATCCTACTCAAACCCACTTCAAAGGTTCCACACCGAGGTATTGTCTGCTTTGGTACCAGTACTCTGCCAGTTTCTCATCAAATGAGACTTCCTCAGAGCCTTCCTCACCTCACGATTTTGTCCTTCAAAAGGTGCCTCAATAGGAAGAGTTCAACTCCCCCTTAAATGGCCTTCCTCGGATCCTGACTTAGCTGATGTGGGATGCTGGGGTGTAGACATTGCCAACATTCCCCCCTGACCCATCAGACCAGAGGCCAGTCTGGCTCTGATACCATGAAAGGTTCCACACCAAGGTATTGCCGCTTTAGTGCCAGTACTTTGCCAGTTTCTCATCAAATGAGACTTCCTCAGAGCCTTCCTCACCTCACGATTTTATCCTTCAAAAGATGCCTCAGTAGGAGGAGTTCAACTCCCCCTTAAATAGCCTTCCCCGGATCCTGACTTAGCCGATGTGGGATGCTGGGGCGTGGACATTGCCAACATTCCCCTCCCGACCCATCAGACCAGAGGCCAGTCCGGCTCTGATACCATGAAAGGTTCCACACCGAGGTATTGTTTGCTTTGGTGCCAGTACTCTGCCAGTTTCTCATCAAATGAGACTTCCTTAAAGCCTTCTTCACCTTATAGTTTTGTCCTTCAAAAGGTGCCTCGGTAGGAGGAACACCGCTTAACTCCCCCTTAAATGGCCTTCCCCAGATCCTGACTTAGCCAATGTGGGATGCTAGGGCGTGGACATTGCCAACACCGCTGCCTCGCTACAGCGCTTTCATGACGACCTCGAGCCAGAAACCCCCACTTGGGAAGCCAAGCACCTCGCATGGTGGGACAACACCAAGCAATGGATGCAGACAGATGCAAGTCTATAGCCGACCAAGGGGACCCACTGCGCAGCCTACATTTTGCAGTAGTCAAATTATAGTCTTTTACTATCTTTTTCATTTATTTCTTGATGTAACATAACTGTAGCTTGTATTTAATGCATGTAACTCCTCCTTCCTCTATAAA
>JANHAO010024011.1:0-11744 GCA_026873985.1 Saraca asoca
ACTTAGTTTTCCTATCCTCTTCTAAGGTGATTATCAAGATCTCAATAACCATATCAATATTTAAATTAAATGGATCCATTCAACTCAAATATCAAAATAAAAATCAAGAGGAAAGGAAGAGAAAAGGCCAGCAATTAAATGTAGAAAGACATACCAAAATCTCAGCATTAATCTTCAAGTGTCAACCCTTGAATAGTTACAAAGTTAGCCTTCCATGGAGGCTAAAAATACAGAAAAGGGGAGAGCAAAATCTTTCCCTCTGCCCTCATGAAAAAACACACAAAAAAACACTCTCAAAACTAAGCAAAAACTGAAGTAAAAAGTCCCTCACAAAATGGTTCTACCCAGGTCAAGAAGGGAAGCTAGCTACATAGGTTAGTAGGTATGATGGCTTAGCTGGATGCTGCTCTGCCATTACATGTGGGGCTCATTTTACAGACTATTTTCTCCACTTTTTCTTTTCTCTTTTGTGTCTCCAGCTGGCTGGGTTTTTGTTGGATCAAAGGATGTTGTAATGGGCTCAAAAATCATGCCAATTAGGGCCTTAAAATCTCAATTTTATAGAGCCCTTTTTCGTAGCTTCTCTGCCTCTGGGTTGAAGCCTATTTTTGATGCCCATATTGATGTTTTTAGCTCAAGAAGACTTCATGGGAATTGTGTATTTATGTGTTATATTCCATTTGGGCCTTGTTTTACCTCATTTAGACTTATATATCTCAAGTTATGATCTTTTGAATGCGCAAAGGTCAGCTGCTTAGGATAAGGGCTGGACAGCATTCTGATTCTGAATTCAACTCCAATTTTGGATGACCAATTGTGTGATTCAGCTTTTGCAGTCTTCATAAATTTTAGATCTATCTCTTATCTTTCTTGAAAGATAAAAATCACATCAATTAGATAAGTTTAGCTCAAGATATGCTCAGAATACAAAAACTGCTCAATTATGTCCAATTATGCAGAATTTTCCAATATGATTTCAATTGACACAAAATCACAAATACACACTAACACAGCTAGAAACATGTCATTTTGGCCCTTAAAATGCTAAGTATGAGGACAAATAAATGTGTCAAATATTGTGTTATCACTTACACCTAAGATTTGAAAGCAATTCTATTGATTTGTCTTTTCATAGGATGGGATCTGCTATAAAGCATTTGGTAATGGTATAAATCAAGGTATTTACAGCATCAAGGATAGGTCTACCATCTGATCCTAACAATAATTCTCCTTGACTATTTGATTTGAGAGCACTATGGATTTGTTATCTTTCAAAGTTATTAATGTAATCATCCCACCAACCTTTGAGTTGGCCAGTAAATCTGACAACTAAGACTTGAACCACTGTCATATTGTCACATCTGTGCATTGTTTAGTAAGTTGTACTAACCATAGTTATTTCTTGGAGTAGTTGGATTATCTCATACTTAAATATACCATCTATGTTCCATTCATAAATGTTATTCCCATTGTAGGAATTTTGGATGAAAGTAATTTGAGGTTCCAAGGTATTTTGAAATTTTGGTTATCTGGGTCTCTAAGGTGCTAGAGTACCCAAAGTTTCTACCTTAGGTTCTTCTTGCTCAAAAGCTACCTCATAGACTATTTCTAAAGCTTTATCTAAAGCTTGTAAATTTCTACTAGAGCCATATCCTAAGGATGACTTAGGGATAACTACAATATTTTCTAATTTGCAATCTAAATTTTCGATCATTTGGCCTATCTTAGCTATTTCTAATCTATTTCAAGATCAAACATATGGGACCTATTAAGTTGTTTCTACTTATCAGAAGGAATCTCATAGAGTTTGAACAAAGGTTGTTCTATCTTAGAAGTACAACTCAAACTATAGGTTTCTCTTATTTAGACAGGTTCACTAAGAATATGATGCCCTAAAGTTTACAGATGCCTATTGGTATAGTTATTTTGTTCCATCAAATATTTTATATTTCTTGAAGAAATAAACTCATTTGGGTCCTTTATCTTAAAAGGAGAAGCTATTGCAGGATTTCTAGGGTCTTTTGTTTCTATAACAAAAGATTTTGGATGTGGTAGTTTAAAAACTATCCTATCTCCTTTGGAAGTTATCCAGGTTTGGGTTGTCCTAGTGGTCACACTAACTAACTCATTAAATGGGTATTCTATTTTTGGTTTTCCCTAAGCATAAACTTCAAACCAATTGAAGATGAGAACGTTTATCTTGAACTCCTTTATAAAGTTCATCCATTTATCATGAATTTATTTTTTCTCATCTTCTTGAAATCTATCTAAAAACCAAGTTCTTTCGAGGATATGTTCCTCTAAATAGAAGTCTTTTTTTAAGGCTTCTATATCTATCCTAAAGGGTTTTTTTCCCATTTCCTGAAGGTTATCCTATCATGGAAATTTTGGATCTTGGTAATTTTGGAAATAAACTGAGGATTGAGGTGGAGAGACAAAGCTAGCCTCAACATTATCCTCTAATTTGCCCTTTCCCTTGGAATTTGTCCTAGTGAAAATAGATTTTGGGATTCTAAAGGTATTTTTTTGGACTTCTTAGATTTACTATCGAGACAATCCTCCTTAGACTTCTCAGGTGAATTAACATAGTTGAATTTGTAGTAGTTGAATGCCTGGGTGGATTTGGAGTTTCTTCCTTAGAACTTTAGAGGTATTATCTTCTACCTCAGTTATTCTAGGTTTTCCTATCCTAGATCTACTTCTATCAAAGTAGAAATCTACTTGTCCTGAAGATGCTGGAAAATCCTAGAAAGTTGTGGATTTTGGTTTCTAGAGGAAGTTATTCTAGGAAATGACCAATTTGAAGGAAAAGTAATCCTATTCCGGTGTGTTTTTAAAGGAACCTGGAGATTTGCCCTATTTGTATCTATTAACCAAAAAGTTGTATTTCCTTTCTATGCTGGTGGCTTCAATATGCCTAAATATTGGGAGTTGCATAATTCTTCAAATATTTCTTCAAAAATCAAATTTAAAGATAATTCCAAATCTATTTTCAAAGAATAAATTGCTTTTGAAGATATCAACCAACAAATCGATGATTGGGAAATGCCCAGAATTCTAAATGAAGAACTTTACATATCAAATTTAGGATTCTTCAATAAATTAACTTATGTTATTAAAATTGAAGAAAACTTTTTAGATGTAGATCCTTCACAGGAAGAATTTGTAATTCTTGCTGGGAAAGATCTTTGAAAATGAATTCCAAATACAACTTCCTGCATATTGGTTGTATACAAGTACTTGTAAAACCTATGACTAGACTAGGTTTAGATACTACTATTCTGATATATCTTAGAGATGCTAGACATATTGATTTTGACTAGTCTCTATTAGGAGCTGTAGAAACTAGTGTATTGCACGGACTAATACATTTTGACTATTTGGAAAGTTGTTAAGCACCAAAAGATAATTTGTCCTCTTGTGCCAACACTTCATTTGAATTTTTTATTTGAATTTTATTTAGACTACTTAGTCATCATTGAGACATATATATATATATATAAATGCACTATATTAGATAAAATCCTTGAAATATAAGTGTGTATGAATTAATTACAATTGAGAACGTAATTATGAGATAATTTATACATATAATTATATTTTTAAATATCCTTGGTTGTTGAATGATTAAGAAAACAAGATATCAATTATATATGAATAAAGTAACATATGTCATGTCACATTTTTGTAAGAGAATGTAATGATCTCATACACTGTAGATATGATAATATCTAGACAAGATATATAGGCATATGCTATGGAAAATATGACAAGATTGACCTACCATGAGAAACCATACAAAATGTTATCCTGTATCAGTGGACTTCTCATATGAAAGGTGGTATAAGTGATCCTTAGGCTTGAGATCAACACAATACCTTATGTATAAAGTTATGTATTTTGATATTATTCTAGAATTGCACTCTTAAAGAGAAGGTATGAATAATTTTTGGGTGCATAACGAAATACATAAAGGTAGTGATTAATCAAGAGAGAATTCATCCTCATTGATAACAAGAAAAGATATTAGAAAGTTGTTTTGACACTTTTGCTATGATTAAAATCATTGGCCTATATATTGATATATAAATAAAATGAGTTTTATGAATAATCAATTGTAAAATAGCATATAGTTAGACATGCATCTATAATTGGACATTCAACTTAGGGTTAACACTTGAACCTTACCCTAAGTCCAATTTGAATATCAAGAATTGAAGGCTTTGAATTATACACTAACACCTTGTCATGAAAGGTTTTGATTTCTATAAATGTATTCCTGACATTTGGGTAGTCATGATGCTTTGCTAGAAGCCAATCATGATCTATGAATTTATTTGAACAATTTAGGAAAATTATGTTTGAATTAAACAAATTTTAATTCAATTAAGCTTGTAAATAAATTGATTGTCAACATGCTTGGAAATCTAATGGGTTACACACAATAGAATCTCTTTGATTCAAAATCAAAAAAAAAGTTAGAATGCAAAATATTTTGAATTAGTGATCATATTAGAAATTTAAAATGATTAATTAGGTGTTCTATATGATTAGGAGTGTTAATTAATCAATTGTTTAATAATTCTAATAGAAATTATAATTATTAAATAGTATCAAATTTCCAATGTTGATATTTGAATGTTATAAGAACATTTATATTAACTCTAGAGTAGATCATAAGTGAAGAAATAGTTACTTACTTGGAAAGTTGTTTTAGTTAATGAATCAAAACAATTTAAGAATTATTACATATGAGAGTTTAAAAGTTTGGACTCATAATTTGAGCTTATTACACACAAAAGGGCGCATGAAAGCTAATGAATTCGGACTCATGAAGGAATATAGATTCTTTGGTCCAAGAGGGTAGCACACAAGTAGAGAGTATCAACCCTAGCCGTGCAATTCTTCCACTTGGAGAAATGGAAGGCACAAGCAAGGGAAACCCTAGCTTGTACACCACTCATGTTTGCTCCCCACTCTTATACTCCAATTTCTTTTATTTAAATAGGAAAGATGCCAACCCTTTGAGATGAGAACGTGAACACAATACACCAACCCTATCATATGTGTTATGTGCCTAAATACTCTCTCAATGTGGTCCCTATTTTCTTCTCTTTGCATTAAAAAAAAAAAAAACTAGCCAAGTGACTTTGTGTTTCTTTGTAGAGCTAGCACCTCCTAAGTTAAAGAGTTAACTTTTTTACTCTATCTATTGCATGAATATTGGTAGAGGATTTAAATCAAATTAACTCATGTGGATCACTATTAGTATTGGAGATCAAATCTAAAGAAGTTACCCAAAAACAATCCAAAAGACTTTATCATACTGCTCGTTGGAGATTTGCGGAATTACTTGAAAATTAAATTTAAATTTGAAGATCGGGGATTCTCAACATAACTCTTATGAATGTACAATTTAAATCCTTGCTTTTAAGTTATTTGACTTATATAATACTTTATGAATTAATTTGCAAACAATATGATTTGGGTTTGAAAAAAATTTAAAAATTTCGTTGCGAATATTTGATACTTTTAATCTATTTTTTTCAACATGTCAAAAAGGCAAAGAGAGAGAGAGAGAGAGAAATTTGAGTATCAATTTCACGTTTAAAGTTCAAATTTAAATATTTGAAAATAGGATGAACAATTACCTCTCTAAATCAAAGTCCCCGATGCCAAAGACATAATCAATATTCTATTATGTTAATGAAATAGTTTAAAATAATGAAATTTGTATAAAATTTGAAAGTATGTCATAACAATTAGGATAAATAGAATAGTCAATTATGCAGCAACCATAAGTTAATCCTCTGAAAGAACAAAAAAAGGGGGACAAAAAATTAAAAACCCAAAAAAATTTAAACTAAAACTCAATAATAAAATGAGTTTGTATCTTCCAATGAAAAAAAATATATCAATGAATGTGGTGGTTTTAAGTTTGAAAATGACAAATTTGATGAAGGAGAGTTTCAATTTAATAAAGGAAGAAGGTAAAAGATAATTTCCCTTCGATTTAGATGGAAAACAATTACAAGCAAACAAAATGTTAATGACACAAATGACATAGTATCTTTTTTTACACTTTAAACTGCAAGTTAGCACATTAAAAATAAGACTATATTATATGTAGATAGGGTGTAATTTTTCCTTAAATATTTTTATCATTATATGATAGTGAAAGCAAACTCAAGTCATTTAATTATAGCTTTATATTATCTTTAACAATCACTTGCTGTTACGTTCCCATCACTTATAAATAATAAAAAGTAAACATCTGATATTGTTACAAATTTCAACCATTTGTCATCAACAAACAATTATTTCCCATATAAAATATTACAGAATAAACTTTAAGTATGCATGCAAAACATTATCCAAGGATAAATTTTAGAAAAAAATCCAATTTTATTCTCTCGCTAATTTCACTTGTATCAATTTTATCTCTCACATATATCTTATATCAATTTCATCTCTCACAAATAATAATAATTTATCTAAAATATTTTCACTTTAACCCTTCTCTAATAATAATAATAATAATAATAATAATTGCTGCATGTGAATATTGAGGACCAAGTAGAAGCAACTTGCATTGAAATGGACATGCCAACCTTTGCTCACTCCTTTAGTTACTATTAAAATTAGTTCACATGAAATATGGTCTATCACTAACATCTGTCCGCTAAGATATGTGCACTGAGATCAACAACTTTTGCACTTAATCACTGGTCACTCTCCCAGCAACCAGCCAATTTTAAGGAAAAAGAAAGTTATAGAGATTGTTTTTTCTTTAAATAAAATTTACTTTGCCTATATTTTGTATTTCGAGGTATGGGTAAGGAAGTATAGTCATAAGGAATGACAGGTGATAAGTTCTAATTGGCCATTGTATGTGAGCTGCTGTCAGAAGAATTATAGGCGAAATCTCGTCTTTAGGATCACTAGCCTCTACTTTCTCGTCTACCCATATGGTCTATCACATGCAAATATTCACTTATGATATAAATAGAAAATAATTGTTGAGAAAATATGTAATAAAATAATCATATTACTGAATTATACAAGATGCCTTTCATAAATTGTTACCGGACTATAAATTATCAAATATTAAATAATAAATATGATTTTATAATTTATAAACAAACTAAACCTATATTAACAATTTTATGTACAAAAGATATTTTCATCAATCAAATGTAATAAAAAAATATTATCATATGATTAAAATTAAATAATATCAAGTATTTTTTTATATTTTATAGTCACATATAAACTTTAATTAAATAAACAGTTAAAACATGATAGATAAAAAGAATTAAATTTATGTTTTCTATATCTTGCTTTTTTTAAAAAAAAGATTTATTTATATTTAAAATTGTATGGGAGGCCAATGTATATTTTAAATATACTTAATTTAAAACATATACAATTCGATCAAGTTTATGATCTAATTACTTAATCTTACTCAATCTAATTTAAAATATATATAAGTATTAAATCCTCTAGTGTTATAGGTGGTTTTCAGTATCACAAGTGGGCTGGCAAAAGCACAAGAAGCAAGACCAATTGGCGAAGGCCTAGCTCCCACCAGCTTGAGGTTGCTAAGCATAAGCACCAGATCGTTAGTCGTGAGCTCGGAGTAAAGGACCAAGCCAAGGCTGTAGCCCCAGCTCGCTTAGCCAGCAGTTCCCCTGCGTGAGCTCGCATCTCCAAGTGCAAGCTCAGCCTCGCTGGTCAAGGTTGGTAGCGATCCCAGACAAGAGCATCAGCTTGCTGGACAAAGCGCATCATTTAGCGAGAAGCCTGCAGAGGTTGAGCACGAGGCCTACTTCCATTCAGACTTAACTTGCAAAGCTTCTGCAAGAAGTAGCTGATTAGGACCCACACACAGAAAGTAACCTACATAAGCCATTTTATAGTAGTCTAGGTTATTTTGTACATTTAATGTTTGATGTAATAGATTTACAACTTGTAAAATTACAATTGTAGCCTCCCAACCTCTATAAATAAGAGGAAGGAGATTATTGTAAATAAGCTGAAACAAATACTGTAACTCAACCAGATTTTCACCAAATTAATAAAACATTACTGTGGACATAGGGATTGCCCGATTTTAGCCGAACCACATTAAAAATCTCTTTGTCTGGTTGTTGTTTTTCCTCTCCATTCCTCCATTCTTCATCTTTAACAACCAAAAATCAGTTTGAGTCCAAAAGAACTTCTTAGGTTGGCTGGATTTTGGCTGAACCAAAATCCATAATCAACATTTTGGCGCCATCTGTGGGGACTCATCTAGTTTTTGGTTGATTTCTTGTGCAGCCACAATGGTCAAAGGAAGGACCACCAAAGCTTCAAATGTTATGGTAGACCAACCGGAAGGTCATGTGTCTACAATAGACTTCTCTACTGCTCCTATCATAGGTGTTGTTGTTGACTTGCCTCTAGCCGGCTTTTTTCAACCTACTACTATTGTTAATGGTGTCAATGAAATACAAACCTAGCTTCAATGTCAGGAGAAGCTAGAACATATGATGGGAGAACTGACTAAAGTAGTTACAGTACTGGTGCAAGCTCAAGCCTAGGGTGTGCTAAGGCAAGCCGAGGTTGTTACACCCGGAAACTTGCATTAGCAATAGGAAGTTGGATGCTTGAGCAAAGAGCAAACGCCAGGTCATTGCTCACATGACCAGGATAATGAAAAAAGCCACTAAGTTTCCAGTCAGCAACTTGGGACCTTGGGCCTGCTGGTTGAAGAATTGCTTCAGGGGGTGAAGCAATTAGAGGAACACCCTCGAGCTCAGGACAATCATGGACACTCCGAGGAGCGGACTCCCTTCTCCAAGAAGGTTGAGATCGAACCCCTCCCTCACAAGCTCAAAATTTCCACTGTTTTACTGTACAATAGGGATAGTGACCCATGTGACCATCTGGACATGTTCAATATTTAGATGAATCTCCAAACAAGTAATCCCCTGATTAAATGTCAAGTTTTCCTGGTAACATTAGGAGATATACCTCAAGCGTGGTTGAAGAACCTCTCATCTCACAATGTCAGTAGTTAGGAAGAGTATCAAGAAAAATTTCTCAACCAGTGTAGGGCACTGAAGAGGCAACTCATGCCCTTCTATCATCTCGCTATAATCTTTTAGCACAGGCATAAGTCGCTGAAGGATTACATCGCTCGATTTAGGCACAAGGTCAATAACATAGAAAAGCCTTCAGATGAAGCCATCCTAACTGCAATCTCAGTAGGACTTCACAGGGAGGGAAAGCTATTTAAAAGTCTGTACAAATCCCTGATAAGCGACTTAGGTGAGTTTCATGAGCGGGCTGCAAAGCAAATTAGTTGGGAGGAAATTTTTAGTCAAAACAAGCTAGAACAAAAGAGCGAGGCAGGTGGCCCCAAGCAGAGCAAGAAGATGAATAACTTTGGCAATGGCAAAAACAATCATAGGAATGACTCTGATGGCCGATCTGAAAAGAAGGCAAGGAACGAGTGCCCTCCGCATCCAGATCACCATGTGAATTATAATATCCTGTCTAACACTCAAGATAGGACATACATAATAGAAAGGGAAAAAAAAAGACTTTGGGAGGCCCAACCCTTCCAAGGTCCTTTATAAGCAAAGAAACAAGGAAGAGTTTTGTGTCTATTATAACAAGGTCAGGCATGGAACCTCAAATTGTCAGGAATTGAGGGATGCCATTGAGGACCTGATCAAGAGAGACTGCTTTAGAGAATACATGGTGCAACTTACGAGACAGTGGCCTTAGCATCCCCAACGGGATCTCGATCAAGAGCAGGAAGCCTCAATTAGGATTATACATTGATGATGTATTATAGTTTTGAAGCTAGTGTAAAAGCTTCCCCCTTTGTTCCTGTTGAAAGAAACCTTGTTTTGCCACTAGCACAACCCTAGAGCGGTCTTTTGATTACATGTATCCAATTTGCTCTTCACTTTCAAGTGTGTGTGACCCTCTAAGCTCGCATACGGCCAGCTTTCTCAAGCAACATGTGTACTCAGATTGCCAACTACGGCCTCTGGTCCAGTTGAAGTGTGGAAATGCTCAAAATAAACTAGTTGCCAACTGTGACCTCTGGTCGAGTTGAGGCATGGAGACACTCAAAATAAACTCGTTGTCAACTGTGACCTCTAGTTCAGTTAAGGTGTGGAGACACTCAAAATAAACTCATTGCCAACTGCTACCTCTGGTCCAGTTGAGGCTTGCAGACGCTCAAAATAAACTCATTACCACTTGCGACCTCTGGTCCAATTGAGGTATAGAGACATTCAAAATAAACTCGTTGCCAACTATAAACTCTAGTCTAGTTAAGGTGTGGAGACACTCAAAATAAACTTATTGCCAACTGTGACCTCTGGTCTAATTAAGGCATGTAGACACTCAAAATAAACTCGTTGCCAATTGTGACCTCTGGTCCAGTTGAGGCATGGAGATGCTCAAAATAAACTCGTTGCCAGCTGCAACCTTTGGTCCAATTGAGGTGTAAAGACGCTTGAAATAAAATCATTGCCAACTCCGACCTCTGGTCCAATTGAGATGTGGAGACACTCAAAATATATTCATTTTTAGTAAAAAGCTCGCTAAAGCGTAGAGGTGCTAAGATAAAATCATATCACCTACTAAGTAATAAGAATACTATGGCACGACCTTCTAGGTACAACTCTTATGTGACCTGCCTAGTTATTGTGCTCATTATATGCCGGAGGGCTCTGGTGCTCAAGCTTATCATCATTTGAAGTAAATTAAAATCGATTGGTTATTTAACTTCATATTTGTTTAGCTGTGCTATGCAGGAGTCCACCCACGACATTGCATGCAACTTGTCCAAGCATTCAATTTGAGCTTGCTAACGAGTAGCATTCAAACTACAATCACTTGCTTATGCCAGCAAGTTTCATCTCTTAATTCGCAGAGTGAACTAAAAGTTAGAAGGCTAATGTTATAGGTGATTTTTGGTACCATAAGTGGGCTAGCAAAAGCTTAAGAAGCAAGACCAATTGGCAAAGGCCTAGCTCCTAGTAGCTTGAGGTCACTAAGCATAAACACCAGATCGTTAGTCGCTAGCTCGAAGTAAAGGACCAGGCCAAGGCTGCAGCCCCAGCTTGCTTAACTAGTAATTCCCCTGTGTGAGCTCACATCGCCAAGTACGAGCTTGGCCTTGCTAGTCAAGGTCGGTAGCAATCCCAAACAAGAGCCTCAGCTCGCTGGACACAACGCATCATTCAACGAGAAGCCCGCAGAGGTCGTGCACAAGGCCTACTTCCACTCAGACTTAACTTGCAAAGCTTCTACAAGAAAAAGCTAACCAGGACCCACGCACAGAAAGTAATCTGCAGAAGCCATTTTACAGTAATTTAGGCTATCTTGTACATTTAATATTTAATGTAACAGATTTACAACTTGTAAAATTATAATTATAGCCTCCCAGCCTCTATAAATAAAAGGAGGAAGATTACTACAAATAAGCTAAAACAAATATTGTAACTTGGCCAAATTTTCACTAGATTAATAAAATGCTATCGTGAACATAGAGACTGGTATCACCCGATTTTAGTCGAACCACATTAAAAATCTCTCTGTCTGGTTACTGTTCTTCCTTTCCATTCCTCCATTCTTCATCTTCAACAACCAGAAAGCACACTACAACATTTTTGCCTTTAGACAACACTAAATCCGACAACATTTAAAAACCGTTGCCTAATACTAGAATAGGCAACAGT
>JANHAO010024012.1:0-11735 GCA_026873985.1 Saraca asoca
GACTCATTAATCATTTCAAGGCTTCTTGTTTTGATTTAAGGCCAGAAAATATGATTAACAATTGGATGAATATTTAGTGATCAAGTCCTTGTAATATGTAATAGCAAGGTAGGGTTATTTGAGATAATAATGAAAATAGTAAGTGATTTACTCACCGAGTTTCTTTAAAACCAACTATGTTTTTCTTGAGAAATGTTTTAGATTCTAGAACAGCTCGTTACTATGTGGATTACCTTGTTGGAGATTGAAGAAATAAAGTTTTGAGGAATGTTTTGGAAGTAGGATGGTCTCACATGTGAGGCTTGTAAGAAGATATCAACTTATACCTTCCTACACTAGTCATGCTCTCAAACTTAGGGCATGATAGTAGGACCTCAGGACTTTAGCCAATCAATTGATCAATCCTTAGTAGTGGTTGACTGGTTGATGAGGTCTTGTAATGTCAATCTATCATGCATAGGCAAGTCAATTGGCTGCCTTAACTAGCCTATGTAAGGACCAACCCCTATGTTATTTTTTAAAACCCTTATTTGAAATTGAGTAGCTTCCAAAGAGTGTTGTTTAGCTCAAAAGGGTTCTAGTTTGCGATATTCATGGGTGTGAACCTAAGTTAAGATTTTAGGTCTAAAATGGTTAAATTCTTTCCTTAAGTTCTTATTTTTTTTCTTTAGGTTTGATTTTTTCTTTGATAGTTTTGGTTTCTCTAATAGTTAAAAGCCAAGGTCAAAACTAAGGGGAAATGGTTCCAATGTTAGGCTTAGGAGAATCTCTCCTATTAAGGTAAGTGTGGTTTCCTACTCTTATGGCTTCATATTATTTATTAAAATTAGCCCAAAATTGTCTTTTTCTTGTTACCCTAAATTAGAAAAAGAATTAGATAAATACCCTAGGCCTAATAATTAAATGCAATTATTAAGTATATTTGTTCTACCTGGTAAATGTATGTATACAATGGTTTTGAGAAGGCTTTGACTATAGGAAGTAGTTGGTTTTAAAGAAACTCAGTGAGTAAATCACTTACTATTTTCATTATATTGTTCATTAGTCAAATGATTTTCCTAATTATTTGGTAGTAAATAATATGAAGTAGAATAATTAGAGACCAATAAGCATAAAAAGGAAAGATAAGAATAGATAGATTAAGAAATTTCTAGAAATGATTTTGTTTGCAAACTAGCACAAATTAAGTGGGATTTGAAAGACCTATATACACTAGGAGATGGAAATTTATGATTTTTACACCACCGGGTCATGTAAACCTATGACTAAGGATTCAAGTATGAGATAAAAGGGCACAAGATTTAAGCATGCATTGTAGGAGAATGTAATTCAAATTAATAAGTCCTTAGGGACATATGACTTATTAGAAAACATTGATCATTCCATTGACCCATCATTCTAGTAAAATTTATATGGATTCATTTCGCAAGCCCAAATTAGATTACTTCGGTGGTAAGATTTTAACCTCTTTGAAAGTACCAAAATGCCTATGCATGACAACTCTATATTCTGCGATATGATGAGATTACAACTTATGCATGATCACTTAGAAAGAGGATATAAAGGATAAGCAATAAATGAACTTTACAAGTGCTTGATTATTTATACATATACACATATACATATATATACATACATAAATACATATTTGCAAATACTATATGACCAAAAGAGGTTTCAACTCAAAGGAGAGTAGAAACCCTCATTTCACTGAGTACTTATAGTTGTACTCATCCCTTTTTCTCTAACATTTTTTCAAAAACCAAGCATCCAAAAGATCCTAATTAGGCAACACCCACTCCTACTCATTAGAAGTGGGAAATATGATTCAATATGCAAATAGAACTCAGTAGAGAGAGCTAGTAAGCTAACCCTATTATATTTTTTAGTCAAGCTTTACATTTAGAAGCATTTTATTTTAAGTTTCATTTTATTTTGGCATCATGTTGATTTCATTTTGACTTGGTTTTGAAGCACATTATAAATATTTAATTTGAATTTTATTTAAGATTTATTTAAAGAATTTTAATGCACATGAGTTAATAGTTTATGGGTTTGTGGGTTACCACTTGGTAGTATATACCAATCACCTTTCCAAATTTGGGGATGTGACATATTTAGACTTTAAAAGTTCTAGGTAGAACTTGACATTAATGGATTCCCTATGAGCTTTGTGTGTAATTTCCTCTAATTTGGGCTTCATATTGAGCAGACTTTAATTGGTTGTTTGAGTTTTCAAGATTAGCATACATGGACTTTGTTTTATTTTCCCAACTAGTTAATTTCTTCTCATCATTCTCAAAATAATCTTTAACTGGCTGTTAGGATTTCTATTGTGAGTTTTTTTTTATGAAACTACTTAATTGCCAAACCTTATCCATAAAGGAATTTATGCCATTTGATAGAGCTAATGGCTAACTATAAGATCAATAAATTTGACTGGATTGGTGACATTTATTTCATGGCCAATCATTTCTTTGTCTTTATCTAGAAGGATTTGATTCTTCACCATCTAGGTGTAATTGACCCCTTTTTAGAATAGTGAACCCAAAAGGCCAATTCCCTCAATGACAATCTATGGATAATGGGTTGGAAGCTCTCAAAGATTCGTAAAAGGCATTTTATAGCTTTCATGAAACATTCTTTCTTTTATAAGATTGGATCTTTAAAATGATCTTGTTTGTTCAGTTTAGGAAGAGAAGATGGCTTCGCAGCTTTTCCTTTTTGTTTTGATAGGCCTGAGGATGTTTTGTCATAAGTGCAGCTTGATTTATTCAACTTGGAAGGAGTGTTTTCTCGAGGACTCTTCCATGACCCATCATTAATAACAACCCCTCACCTAGAGGTTGGGAGTTCATCATATGATTTGTTATTCTTCTTTGAGTAACTGATAAATCTTGAATAATAGCTAGACATGTTTTGAAGATAAAGATATGAAAAATCATTAAATAAATTTGTTAATGCTTGAAAAAGAAAAACAAAAGAATAAAAAAAAACTAACAAATACAAGAATTAAGCATAGACTTAATGTGGCTTTCAAATTTGGGGGCCCATTTGTTCAAACTTACAAATTGCAACTTAATCAGATGAGCTAAAATATTTCTTGAATAATTTGCCAGGAGGAGTGGAGATGGGGGAGACCACAAGACTAGCAATATAAATCCTCCATGATCAACTTTTTAGCATGGGGAATCACCCTTTACACCAACTCTAAAGAATGAGTTCTTCCAATGTTAAATGTTAGAAAATAGGTTTTTGAAGAGCATCCTCTTTGGTCTTCGGGTGAAAAGTATCCATGACCCATTTTTCTTCATTGGATAGGAAATGAAGTAGAAGAAAAGCTTGCTAGTTGGAGTGACATCAATATCTTTGATTTCTTTACAGATAGCTTCAAAAAGCTCTAATGTTAGTTGAGAAGGATATATGTTTATGTCCCTTAGCATAGATTGTTGGCAAGAAGAAAAAGGTGATTGTACCCTTGTCATTTGGATGATATTACTACAGAATATGAAATAACAGTCAGGGTTAAAGCTATATATTATGTCTTTTTTTTTGCGGTAGCTTCTAAAGTCAATGTAGGATGATCTTTAGAGTATTTTCCTTCCTCATAAGTTTTTAAAGTGTTTCAGGGTTGGTCCATAAGGGTGAAACTTCTATTTGCATTATTTTCACTTTAATCCAATTTAAAGCATCATTCTCAACCCACAGCATTATCCATTCTTGACTTTGAGCTATTTTGTGCTACCAAAGTTATTCTAGATTAAAACAATCTCAGAAGAGTTGAAGCTCCTTGAACCAAAAGGTTTCTATGCACGATTAAGGATGTAACCCATTATGACACCTCAGATAAGAAAACTAGGAAAGTTTGTAATCTAAAAGTTAGTGGAACATACCTTTACAAAAAGCAAAAGGGAAATTAGCTACTTTTCTTCAGCATTTGAAATTCAAACCAAAATGGAATGTTAACATTGGTTGACAAGAAGATGAAATGTACTCTTCATTGGTCCTAAAAATTACAATGATCTTTCCCTTAGATCAGATGATCTTTAGTGTAGATTCTTATTAAAACTCAATAGAAGACTTTAAATCCTTTTTACAAATACTCTTTAGATTTAGATTGGATTTTAATAATATTTCACAACTTTATTAATTGATTACTAATTATAGATACCAAAAATAAATTATCAAATAGAATGTATGCAAAAATATCAAGAACAAAATATTTGCACAAAATATATATGAGCAGTAAAAAAAATAATTTGTAGTAAAGATCAAAAACAGTAAAGAACACAGATTTTTAAAGTGGTTCAACTTCAATTGAAATCACATTTGAAGTCTACATCCACTAGATCAATCCTTAACTAGATGACCATTTTTGTTAATACCATAGGAATTACTAGGCTCCAACACACCAGTTTACACACAAGATTTAATTGGGCTCTTACCAACCTATTACACAAGATTTAGTTGGGCTCTTGCCAACCTATGATACAAAAATTCTCTAATCTTCTATAACTATGATCAACCTCACAATTCTAGAAGGATGCAAAAAGAAAGATCCACCTCTTCCTCTAAATCTCAGATTCCTATCAACCTAGAAATCTAAAAATAGAAAACAAGAATAGAGTTAGAAATACAATATTGTAATTGAGATCTAAATCTCAAACACCTAGTGTTCTTCACAAATTTGAATAGATGAAATCTAATGAGGTAGTGATAGATCAGTTTATGCTCTAAGCTTTCTCTGTTTTTCACAATGTATGATAAGTTTGAAATGAGGCTTGAGGTATTTATAGTGTGTTGCAACCAACATTTAAAAAATAACAAACTTTTAGTCTATGAATTGATTAAAAATGGTTACTAACTAATGAATCGATTTGTGACTTGATCCATCTATGAAGATCATCAAAAACTTCATCACCTAATCAATGCATGAATCGACGTACACTATAATGTAAGAAATCATAAATTGATTACATAATTGATTCAGAAATATTCCAAACCTTCAACAAAATAAATTTTTAAAACTATTGTTCATGAATCAATTTGTAAATTGATTCAAGTTCATTCCACAAGTTTTCTAGTATGAACTGATTCGTGAATCAATTTACACATTGAAAAATAGTTTTTATAAAAGTTTCACTTCTAAAAAAGTATTTGAAAACTTTTATTTAAAGCTTATATCAAATGATTTATTTCTACCTCAATTTAATTAGTTTAAGAAACTTGATCAAATTGGATTAGAATACACTTATAAAAGATCCTAATAAAAATAATAAATTACTATGTCTAAAGCAGATCTTTTGAATATCCTTGATCAACTTTGAATTTGCAAACATTTAACAAAACATTAAACATATAATCATATTATGATATTGATCAAAATTATTTTTCAACATCAAAACTGAAAAATATATGCTAGTAAGGCTAACAATCTCCTCTTTTTTTATGGTGACAAACAATTTTAAATAAGACTCAAAGTTTGTTAAAAATCAATTTTAGATGAGTGTAAAAAAAAGTTATATCTCCCTTTTTCAAAAAAAAAAAAAGAAGTTTCTACTCATCTATTTCATTGAATCTAATCTTTCTCTCCCCTTATGGCACATCAAAAAGAAATAGTGCATCAATAAAGAGAGAATTTTTTTTTATAAAATCAGTAAAATGGAATAGAGTTCATAATCAGAACCATTAGAACATATAATATCATAACAACATCAAAATACAATCTATAATATCAATATTATTAGCAATTTAAGCTTCCTTTTGATATCAATCTCCCTCTAAGATAATGATTCTTCTAATTTTAGAATTATTGTATGAATCAAATTATGTTTCCATACATTAGGTGTTGAATCAATTTTGGAATCGATTAAGGTAGGGTTTAATTGATTCTGGCATTAACAAGTTGATAAAAGAAATTTCAAAAATTTGAGATCTTCCCAAAAGATTGAGAATTTTGTTGAATTAGTTTGTGAATTGATTCATAATGTGAATTTTCTAGCTATAAATTGATTTGTGAATTGATTTAGAAACTCTAAAAAAACCTAAAAAAATTGAATTGATTCAAGACTTGATTTAGAGAGTCCTAAAATCAATTTTCATGCAGTTTTGATTCAAAATTGATAACAAATTATATATTTATCAGCAGTGATCAATTGATTTGCAATTTTAGAACAATTTAACACTATATATATCTCAAATTTCATATCAAGTACCTACAAAACAAACTTAGGAAAAATCTCTGATGATTAAGTAAGAATTTGCTAAGGTAAACAAAAAGTATAAAAGATAGAAATGTCTAAAGGAGGTTTTAACATTTTTGGTTATGTGGTGAGAGATGTTGGTCCCAAAAGGTAGATAGGAATTAAGATCTTTCCCTTATTTCTACTAAAGATTTTTATACTCTTTATTAATCTAAATCAATTTAACAATAAAGTTAATAGTAATGTAATTGTTAACTTTAATTTTTAAGTAATTGTACAATATACAAAAATATGCACAACAGAAGACTTTCTTGTATTAGATTATACAATTAACAATTTAATTGATTATTGACTAAAGTAATAGAAAATTCTAATTATACATTTTATGAAAAAAAAATAGAAATTATGCAAAAGCATGAAAACAATAATAGAAGAATCAAGAGAAAATTTTTGAAAGTGATTCAACCTGAATTGAAACTGCAATTCAAGTCTACTCCATTGGATCAATCCATAGCTGGATGATCTATTCTATTACTAACATAGGATTTAAACAGGGCTCTTGGACATCAATTTTACAACAAGAATTTTTACAAGACTCTTACATACCTATGATATAAAAATTCTATATCTAACCTAACTATGATTAACCTCATAGTTAAGAAGAATTACAAGAATTCAATGCACCTCTTACAAATTGTAATCAACCTCACAATTCTAGAAAGATACAAAAGAAAGATCAACCTCTTCCTTTGTATCCTGATTCCTAACCCTAGAAATCTTAAAAGTAGAACAAGATAGAGTACAGAAAAACAAATAGTAAATTAAGATGTAAATCTCAATTAGCTAAGCAGAAATCTCCTTCAGATTTTCTAAGAATTGATTAAATCATTCTAACCAGATAAGGTAGTGAAAATCAGGCGAAAGCTCTCTCTGTTTCTCTATTTTCATCATAGTGTGTTATGAAAATCATATGTTTGAAAATAGGGTTTCGCCTAATAGTGGAGTTAAAAATAATTGATTTTTAGTCCTTGAATCGATTCATGAATCAATTTGTAGCGATTATAACAAACTTCTAACTAACTAATCAGATTTAAGAATCAGCTCAGGTCACATGAAAATTCATCTCTGAATCGATTGATGAATCAATTTGAAAAAGTTTCAAACCTTTAGTAAGAAAAGTCTTCTTCATAAATCGATTGGTAAATTAATTCGAGTTCATTACACAAATTTTTCAACATGAATCGAATTCCTCAAAAAATCTATTTTCAAAAATCTCAATTTGGTTGAAAACAAAATTAACCAACTAAACTATCTTTCTGAAGAAATAAGCTTCAAAAAGATAGAATAGCAATTGGAAACTCCAATTGTTAAAAATAAAATAAAGCATTTGGAAAATAAAATCCAAAATCAAAGTTGTTCTGATTTACTAAATGCTTTCTGGAAAGGAAAACAACGTATGGTGGAATTACCATATGAAAAGGATTTTTTAGAAAAACAAATTCCTACAAAAGCTTGTCCAATTCAAATGAATCAAGAGCTTTTGGACTATTGAAAAAAAGAAATAGATGATCTCTTAGCCAAAAGGATTATTAGGAAGTCCAAAAGTCCTTGGTCATGCTCTACTTTTTATGTCAATAAAAATATAGAAATTGAACGAGCAATTCTAAGGTTAGTAATCAATTACAAACCTCTAAATGAAGCCCTCCAATGGATTAGATATCCAATTCTAAATAAAAAGGATTTGCTAAATCGATTGCATTTTGCAAAAATCTTTTCCAAATTTTATATGAAATCTGAATTTTGGCAAATTTAAATCAAACCCGATGACAGATACAAAACAGCATTCATAGTCCCATTTGGTTAATACAAATGGAATGTAATGCCATTTGGATTAAAAAATGCTCCCTCAAAATTCCAAAGGATTATGAATGATATTTATAATACTTATACAAATTTTATAATTGTTTACATTAATGATGTTTTAGTTTTCTCCCAAAACATAGATCAACATTTCAAACATCTAAACATTTTCTCGGATACCATTATGAATTTGCTTTAGGATACCACCATACCCTAAATCAAATGCATCAGTTTCTACAATTTTAGAGGCTGATGGATAATTGAGATGTAAACAAGGCAAACTCTTAGCTTGAAGTTTGACTTGTTTAACTATGTTTGTATGCAAATCTATCCATGGAGGTAGAGGTTTTTTCAATCCATCATGAAGAGGTTGAATAGTGCCTGATAAATTCAGAAAGAAATCTAAGACGTAATTTAAAGATCCTAAAAATCTTTGAAGTTGATTTTTTATCAATAATTTGATCAGGAAATTTGTCAGCAAACTAAATTGCCTGCAGAAATTCATAGGTGAGAAAATTAGGCAAAGAATTTGATGATCCTTTAATGTATTTAATTTGAAAATAAAAAATAGACAATATAGCTTGTCATCTAGCAAAAATTTGTTTAGATGCTAAATTCTTGACATCTTTTTGTAAAATATCTTTAGCAGATTTATAAGCTACCCTAATTTTGAAATGTTGATTCAATAAATCAGACTGAAATTTTTGAACACATAAGACTATAGATAAAATTTCCTTTTTAATGGTAGAATAATTTGGTTGAGTAGGATTCCAATTTCTCTTTAACTTAGTAACAAAATCTTGTTGATTCAATAAGTATAATTTGAGTTATAAATTTTTGAATCTAAAAGTCAGTATTCATGTCACTGTTTAACCCATAAATCTACATTTTTTTTTATGTTTTTAGAGCTAGAATCTTTTATTTCTAGCTTGATTCTATGGAATAAAACCATAATCTAATAATATATTATTAGTTGATGAGAGAAAAACTTTGAAAATCTAAAAAGCTAATATATGTTAGTCCCCAAAAGTATAGATCTTGCCCTTTTTTACAAATTTAAAATATATGTACTCTTTTGACTTTGAGATTGGATTCTTGTTTTACAAGATTTTTTAAGAAGACTTTATTGGATAATCAAGATAATATTGGAGTCAATAATGTAATTAGGAATTTAATTATAGATTGCTCAATTTAAACCAGTTCAACAATTAAATAGAATTTCAGTAAATTTAGAAATGTAATAAATCAAAAGAGTAGCAGAATAGCAAAATGCAAAAGTATAAAATGTAGTAAAAAATAAATAGGAACAGCAATTTTTAAAATGGTTCAACTTAAACTGAAACTGTAATTTAAGTTTACATCCATTGGATTAATCATCAACCAAATGACTACTTTTATAACAACCATAGGAATTAACTGGGCTCCTAAATAGCTAGTTTACAACATAAGACTTTCCAAGCCTCTTGCTAACCTATTACACCATAAGATTTGACTGGCTAAAGAAGATGTAATCAACCTCACAACTAAAGAAAATGCAAAGGGAAGATCCGCCTCTTCCTTTGTACCTCTGATTTCTATCAACCTAGAAATCTAAAATAGAAAATAAGAAATTAAGTAAGAAATACAATACCATTATTTGAGATGAATATCTCAAATATCTAATGCAAATTCTCCTCAATTTTGATTCAAGATCCCTTGAATTGTGAAATCTAATAAGGTAGATGATAAATTTGGTTCAGCTCTATTAGCTCTATGTTTTCACACTTGAAGAATATGAAAGCTGATAAAACTAGTTAAGTTTGAAATAAAGTTAGAGGTATTTATAGTTGTTGTAACTAACATTTAAAAAATAACTAACTTTTGGTTTGTGAATCGATTAGTAGCGGTTACTAACTAAAGAATTGATTTGTGAATTGATTCGTCTATGAATATCATAAAGAAGTTATTGACTGAATCAATGCATGAATCAAATCATAGTATTATACGAACATGTAATCGATTCAAGAAAAATTCCTAACCTTTGATAAGAAATATTTTTCAAAACTTTTCTTCATAAATCGATTGTTGCACTGATTCGAGTACATTTTCACAAAATCTTTAGCATGAATTAATTCACATAGTGAAAAATAATTTTTATAAAATTTGCATTTTTGAAAAATTATTTGAAAACATTGTTTGAAAAATATGTTATTTTATCTCACTTCAAGTGGTTTATTTCTACCTAAATGTATCAGTTATAAGAAATTTACTTAAATCAAATTTGATATGAAATCACTTACAAAAGATTCTAGTAAAAATAAAATAATTGCTAAAACTATTTGTGAATATCTTAAATCTTATACACTTTGATCCTACAAAACAAATAACAAACACTAAAATATATAGTCAAAAACGAAATTGTTTTCAACATCAAAATCAAGGAAATTAAGATAGTAGAGCAATCATACTAGCTTGGTTAACAATCTCTCTAGTAATGTAGCAATGCTAACAATCTTAAATGCTAACAATCTCCCCTTTTTGATAGTGACAAATAATTTTAGATAAGAATCAAAGTTTTTGAAAAACAACAATTTTAAAATTTTAAAATCTTATTTTGATAAAATCTTATTTTTTTTTATTCTCCCCTTTATAAAATCCTTTTTTTTTTACTTTCCCCCTTTTAAATTAACTTTTATACATATATCATACTCATCTTTACTCTATCTTTCCATTTCATTCATATCTCTTATTTGCTCTATCTCCTCTTTTGATTTGTAGGTAACATCTCCCTTATTTAAAGTCCTTTATTCTCCTTTTTATCTATTCTCCTTGCCTAAAATCCTTCATTCTCCCCCTTTTGGCACATCAAAAAGTAATAATGCTTATTTTAAAAAAAATGTCCCAAAAATAATAGAATAGAAAGAAATTAGAATATAATAGAATTCAAATATTATTGCTGGGTTTCAAAGCATCAAGCACAACGAAAAATTAAAATTTTTAAAACCCACCAAGGATCCATGTGCAAAACATAAATCAGTTGGTTAAGATCATACCTTATGGTATTGCGTTTTTTATGCAGAAATCAGCAACATAGATTGTTGAATTTACATCTCTTATAATGTTTCGACTGGATGCAATGTTGCGGTTTGATGCAGAAATCACCAACATAGATTGACGAATCTATGTCTCTATGGTATCCACACACGAGGATGACAAAACTCTGATCTGCTGGATGGAATAGCCTCACTCACTACGCCTCTGCTAGGAAACACCTCTCTCATTGTTTTTTGGGAGCTCTCAACCGGTTTTCAAAAATTTTTTTTCTTATTTTGCTATTCTGCCACCCCACTAACCCCTGAATGTTATCTTTATAACTCTAAGGTTTAGTAAGAAAAGACCTAGGCCTAGCCCAACTGGGAGTCCTAGTTCTAGCCCAACTGAGAGTCCTAGTCCAAGAGAAAGTGTGGAAAGGCTTTTGGACTTAAGTTATTCACTTAATCTAACTAATGTCAATAATTAAGCCCAACGTAATATAACCTTAATAAAGCCTAAGTGAAATATAATATTACTTTAATATTAAATAATATTACATTATAATATAATATTAAAATATAATCCAATATTATATTATATCATATTATATTATATTGGGCTATATTCCAAGGATCTCTTAATCCAATTAAGAATCCTAAT
>JANHAO010024013.1:0-11736 GCA_026873985.1 Saraca asoca
CTAGTCTTCTATGCCAAATCCAAGTATCATCATCAAAACTAACTAAACATGCTGAGTCTAATTTAAATTCAGAATCAAGATCAAACAAGTAGACATTATTAACTCTATGTCCTATAAGCTTAAGTTAGTGATCAATACCATTCACAACTAAGCATTTATTTGAATTAAAGATAACCTTATTTCCTTTATCACAAAACTGACTTATACTCAACAAATTATGTTTTAAACTATCTACATACAGATCATCATTTATGCAACAATCAGAAGACTTACCAATCTTACCAATCTCTTTGACTTTCCCTTTAGACTTATCTCCAAAGGTTACTTTACCTCCATTCATTGATGTGAGACAAATGAACTTATCCTTGTTTCTAGTCATATCTCTTGAACATCCATTGTCTAGAAACCATAAATCTGTGCTTTGTCTCTCACATCCTTGTAACATGGAGTTTATACTAACATTGGTGGTACCCACTGACTTTTGATTTTCAATTGATGAATCGATTACTGAATCGATTTAGAGTGGTCACAACTAATAAATTGATGTGGTAATCGAATCTTAGTCTATTATGGATAAATCTTGAATCAATTACTAGATCGATTTAGGAAATTTTCCTAACCTTCGGTAAAGAGAATTTTTAATTTTTCAAATCATCACTTCATGAATCGATTGATACATCGATTCAAATATCATTTTTCATAAGTTCTTCAGTGAATTGATGTGTGAATTGATTCATAAGGTAAAAAAATAGTTTTATAAAATTTGTACTTATAAAAGAAATTATTTTAGACTTTGTTTTCTTCAAGTGATTTGAATCTACCTCATTATTTAGTTAAAATATTTGGATTAAATCTCATTTGAATTCATTTACAAAAGATCCTATTGAAATAAAATAATTCCTAAAACTATTCTTGGATCTCTTGAATCACCTTTCTTTGAACCTACAAAACAAATCAAAAACACTACAACATATTGTTAGATAAAATTGTTTTTCAACATTAAAATCAAGGAAAGTATGTAGCCAGAGTAACTTCGGCTAACAACATTCATCCATTTTAACCCTATAAACATTATAGATAGGTTTAGATGTACCCAAAGATGGATGGATTGAATAGATTTATGAAAATCCAATAGTTATCATATCCACCAAAAATAAATTACTAAACTCCTAAATTTATAGCCTTGATGATCAATCCAAGTCAAGCCCTAGACATTGGTTAATTGATTTATAGTTCTAATCTATTAAATGCAGTAACAAAATTGGAAAGGGGGTTTTGTAATTGAATTTGAAATATAAATAAAAAAGTATTTAAATTATAAAGAAAACTTTAAATTAGAAGTTCAATTTAAGAGAAATTCATATATTCAATTGCCGAGTAATCATTGACACCTAAATATAATTCCATCTTGTATGGAAAATTATCATCTATATATAAATTTCTTTATAATGTTTCATCACAACAACTATAGTTGACTAATAGCTCCTTATAAGTATGGTATCCAAGTGATGATCGCATCCAACTATGGGGAGCAATTCACTAGCATTAGCTTTAAAGAATTTTGCCAAAGGTATATTCAATTGACATAAAATTATTATTAGTTAAATGAGCATCTCAATTATTTTTTAAGATAAAGGTTGGGGATTAAGTAAAAGTTTAAATTTGTTGAACACCCTCAAATCAATGAGCAAGTAAAATTGGCAAATGGAGTTATTCTAAAAGGGTTGGAAGCGAGATTAGATGAAACTAAAGGAAAGTGAGAGGAAGAGTTACCAAGTGTTTTGTGGTCTTATAGAACCACCCCATATTGGCTACAAAAGAAACCCCATTTGTGCTCACCTAGGGGTGCAAAGCTATGCTTCCAATTCAATTGGGACAATACTTCAATCAAAAAGATCACTATGCAAAAGAAGAAAATGAAGAAATGAGAAGAGAAGAGCTTGACATGCTAATAGAGGCTAGGGATATGGCTAACCTTTATAACAAGTGATACAAAGGAAAAATAGCCAAAGTTGCTAACAAGAAGGTCAAGAGAAAAGAGTTCTCGAGAAGAATGTTAGTCCTCTAGTGAATGGACAAACCATGGAAAGCACAATCAAAAGGAAAGCTAGCAATGTTGTATGAAGGCCCTTACTAAGTAAAAGAAAGCCTATTGAATGGTGTGTATTGCCTTGAAATAATTGAAGGAAAGCCCATTCCCTGAACTTGGAATACAACACATCTAGAGGCTTATCACATGCAAATCTAAAACTAGCTAATCAACATATTGTATAAATAAACTGAAATGAAATGAAAATAAAGGATTCCATACATTTATACTTGTTATACTTTCTTATTGAAAGATTGAGCAATATCTCAACACTTATAGCCTGAGTAGCTCCTTAGCACATAAAGCCTAAATAGTCCTTTTATGCTCAAAGCCTAAGTAGATCCTTGGCACTTAAGCCTGAGTAGTCCTCTAATACTTCAGGATTGAGCAATTCCTCGATACTTAAGCAGAAGTACTTAATGCTAACATAGTTAAACAGAAAGAAAACAAAGCCAACTCAGAACCAAATGACCTATTAAGGGTAAAAAAAATGATTAACTTATCTAATTGTTTCAAAGTCCAAGTAGTCTCTTGGCACTCAAAGCCTGAGTAGATCCTCGGCACCCTAAGTCTGACAACCCCTTGACATTATAAAAATCAAGTAGTTACTCATTACTAAAGCAAAAGTAAGTAGTAACTCATACAAGTAAACAGTACAATTAAAATTAAAATGAAGGACCCATTAAAGGTCAAAGCAATGTCAGTCAACCCATTGGAGGATAGGAGAATTAGGAAATAAAGCAATGCAAGAAGTTCTTCAACTCCTTGAAGGTCTTAGAAAACATCAACAAAAGCAACCGAAATAAATGGCCTACTAGAGGGTAAGGCATGAAGTAAAAAACAAATAGAAGCACAAGCAAAAAAGATGAGTGACCATAAAAAGAGGGAGCATTCATTAAAATAAACAAAAGAAAATCACATAATGATCAAAATATCCTACAATGCAAAATGTTGAAAGTACAAAACCAATAAAAACAAAATACAAGTGTTCAAGCTGTTAGTATAAATGCTCTAGAGGCAATTGATTGTAATAGCATAGATACTACATATCTTAGCATATTTAATAAATATCCCTGGTTGCTGAATAATTGAGAAAACATTATATCAATTATTCATTAGTAAACTAGCATATGTTATGTCACATTCTTCTAGAAAAATGCAATAATCCTATACACTTTTTGATATGTTGATATAGGGATAGACATACAGGTATATGTAATGGAACATATGACTGGATTGACCTACCATGAGAAACCATATGAATTGCTACCATGTGTTAATGGACTTCTCATGTGAAAGGTGGTGTACGTGATCCTAAGACTTGAGATCAACATAATATCTTATGTATCAAGGTGTGTACTTTGATTTTATTTTTTGGCTTGCACTCTTAAAAGGTAAATATGAATAATTTTGGGTGCCCCATGAAATACATAAAGGTAGTGATTAATCAAGATGGAATTCATCCTCCTCAATGAAAAAGAATGACATTCAAATGGAGTTCTAGCATTTGTGCTATGATCAAAATTATAGGCCTATGTATTGTTAATACATAAAATGAATTTTATGATTAATCAATTAATGATACATAAAAAGAGTTTTATGGATGAATGATTGTGAGATAATACATAGTTAAATATACACATAAGATTGGATGTTCATATTAGGGTTAAAACTTGAACCATATCCTAAGTCCAATTTGAATATCAAGAGATGAACGGATTGAATTACACACTAACACCTTATCATGAAAGGTTTTGATTTCCATAAATATATTCCTGACATTTAGATGGTCATGATAGTTTGCTAGAAGCCAATCTCAATCTGTGTTTGAATTAAAAGGAGTTCTAATTCAATTAAACTTATAGAAGCTTGTAAACAAATTCATTGCCAACATGCATGGAAACTTAATAGGTCACATAAATAGAATCTCTTTAATTCAAAGTCAAAGGAAAAGTTAGAATGCAAAATATTATGAATTCAAGAGTTGAATTGGTTGAACATATTCAAAATTTGAAATGATTAATTAGATGTGTTAATTACTCAATGATTTAATAATTCTAATGGAAAGTACAATTATTAAATAGTAGTAAATTTTCATTGTTGATAGTTAAATATTGTAGAACATTTATATTAACTCTAGAGAAAATCATGGGTAGAGGAATGGTTTCTCAATTAGAAGTTGTTTTAATTTATTAAAATAATTAAAGAATGATTATGTAAAAGAGGTTATAATTTTGGACTCATAGAAAAATGTTTGGGCTTGTTGGACACAAAAGAGGGAGCATAAGGTTAAGGAATGTGGATTCCTTGGACTAAAGGCATTGCACTAGCCTTACAGCCTATCCATTAGATGAGGGGATAGCATAAGCAAAGGAAAACCCTAGCATGTGTGCCACTCATGTATACTCCCCACTCTTGCTTGTGTTCTAACCTTTTCTATTTAAAAGAGTGAGCTACCAACCCTTGACACAAGAATAGCAACCCTAGCACATGTGTTATGTGCGAACTCTCTCTATGTGATCTCACTTCTCATCTCCTCTTTGCATTCGAACACTAGCCCTGTCCTAGTGAATTTGTGATTCCTTAGAGAGATAACACCTTTTAAGTTGACTAATTGATTTTTCTACTCTACCTATTATGTGAACTTGGTGGAGGCCTTGAATCAAATTGGTTTGTATGCATCACCATTGGTGTTGGTTCAAATGTAAAGGAGTTGCCCAAAGACAATCCAAAAGATTTGATCATAGGGCTTGTTAGAGAGTTTGTGGAATTGCTTGGAGATCAAATTCAAATTTCAAGACAGAGAATTCTAAGAACAACTCTAGAAAAGGTATAATTTAAATTTACCTTTTCAAATTATTCCTTGCTAATGAATTAATTTGTAAACATGATCTGGGCTTGGGAAGAATTTTATTATGCATATTTAATACTTTTGATTAGCATACTTGATGCTTAGACTATATAATTTTCCTAATAGTAATATCAAAGCCCATGTTATTTTTTATTAATTCATGATTAAAGATTTGATTGTTATGGTGATAATTGAGATATGTGCATGTTGTAATTTGATTCCATAAGATCAAATTTTTTCATTCAAAGTGTGAAATTTTTTTTTCAAAAAATTTTTCATAAATGAATATCGATTAGATCTACACTTTAACCAGAGAAAACTTAACTAGCTGTCTTGGTAGCTTGCTAGCCGAAGAGGGAGCTTGCTGACTAAACATGGCAACACAAGCTGGCTAGACTAACTATCGGCTATAGAAAGCAACAAGCTAGCCAAAACTCCTACTGATTAAACCAGTATGGCTAGTTGATCTTTTGGCCACCTTGATTGGTTATGATGACAATTAATCAGCCATATGATTTAATCACACAAAATTTAGAAAATTAATTACAATCACAACCAATTTTGAAACAACTTGCCTAAACTATATTTTTATGATTATGGAAACTATCCTTAACTTTGAATCTAATTTGAATATGATTACAAATTGATTGAAAATAATTTTGAAAGCTTTCTTTTTATTTGAATAATCACTACAAATTGATTGAAAATAACTTTGAAAACTTTCCTTTATTTTATTTACTTGATTCTAAAGTTTTTGAAAGTATGATGGATTTGACTAATTGATTGATTTTGAAATTAATTGAGATTAATTTCCAAAATAGATTGATTATGATATTTTAATGATGGAATCAAATTGGCCAACTTATTTAAAGTAATGTTGATCAAATAACTTGAGATATGCATGACCATAATTTGAATCAAATAGTTAATGTTCTATGCTTTCTTGTCTTATATGTATTATCTATACTTAAATGCATAGAAGGATGATTATGGACCAAAGTTTTTTTTGAATATAATGTATATTCTATTACTGTGTATTGCCTACTATCCTTTCTTTCACTTAACTATTGAATATAAAATTCTCTTCTCATCTCACTCCCCTTAAATGTAACTCAAGATTTCTTCTATATGATGTAATTAGTTACATAGGAAGAATTAAGGAATTTTATTCTTCCTTTGGATGAAGAAAAAGGCATCCAAGTGTGAAGATGTGTGGCAAGAGGTGCATATCATAAACATTCTTCCCTTTTATAGCTCAAGGAAAATAATTTAAATTGGTCCATAATGATCCCATATATGTTATGCATGCATGTGATATAAATGGTGATGTATCAATGACATAGACTAGTAAACGTATGTATACATGTGATTTATATTGTGATATGAATAGGATATACATAGACTAGTACATAAGACCTTTAAATAGTTCAGCCCCAAACTAATTAAAAGATCTCTCACTAATTTAAGTTACATGTTAAGAACATGATTAATCACCATCCATCAAAATAATGATACCTAAAGATTGATTTTGTGATAATTTGTTGGGCTCCATCAAGGTTATACTGCATCTTTCATGTTATTGCTATTTGAATATAAGAAATATTCTTGTTTAATGGTTCCAACTTAGAAAACAAGTATAGTTTGGATCGTTGTCATCTTGACTATATAGTGTTTAGGCAAAGTTAGGTTTCACTTTGAACATTATAAACAAGGAGTTGTTAATAATGTTTGATGTGATGGATAATAAATGATAAAGAGTTGTTAACCTAATGATTAGGAGTTATATGGAGAGGTAGTTGACAAGCTAAGTTGTCCACCTAGTGTAATTTATTTGGATTCCTTGGCCTCCATTTAGTTCAAGCAAATTAGACCAGGATTCTAACCTACTACGATTATCATCCAATGTGATAATCCAATTCTAAGATAGAGGGTCATTAGAATTAGAGAAAATAGTGGGAGTTCATTTTATTAAAGTTCATATAAAATGAATATTATGATTAGATATTAATTAGTTTTATTCTTATTAAAGGTTATTAAAATGATGAATAAAATCTCCTTAAGAAACATACTAACTGATAATAAGCTTACCGAGTCAAATTTATGTGGACTAGTTATGGAACTTAAAGATTGTACTTAAGGAGGAAAGTATATCCTACATTCTTAAGAAGGATCCCCCTATACCACAATTTGAAGATTCAAGTGAGTATGCAAGTTTTGATTTTGATGCTTACTTGAAACACGAGAAAAATGTTGAACAAGCAACATATGTGATGTTAGCTTCAATGTCTCCTAAGCTTCAGAAGCTACATAAAACATAGCTCCCTCTAAGATGATTTTGCACTTATCAGAGTTATATAAAGGGCATGCTAATATTAAGAGATACTAGGTATCTCATGAACTATTCAACTGCAAGATGGCCAAGGGATCATTTATTGCAACTCATGTGCTAAAGATGATTAGGCTAATAAAGAGATTAGCCTAACTCATCCACATGATTGACGATGATCATGTAGTGAACATCATAATACACTCCCTTCCTAAGACATATGGCAATTTGTCATGAATTTCTTCATGAATAAGATAGAGGTCTCTTTTACAAAGTTACTTAATATGCTTAAGATTGTTGAAATGACTTTCAAAAAGGAATAGATTGTATTGGTAGTCTGTACTTCTTCTAAGCCTAAGAAGGGGGAGAAGAAAAGGCCCAAGAAGAAGATTCTAAGGCTTAGGCTGAGGTTAAGAAAGCTAAAAAGTGTGTATACAAGAAGAAAAAGAGTGCCCCCATAGGCATTTACAACCATGGTGAAGTAAAAGACCATTAGAAACAAAATTGTAAAACTTATCTTAAGACCGTGAAGCAAAAGAAGCTTAGAAAAGCTTCTACTTCAGGTATCCTTGTAATTAAGATAAACTTCTCTTATTGTTTAGCAGATTCTTAGGTATTAGATAGTGGTTGTGGCTTACACATTTGAAATAATGTGCAAAGACTAAGAAATAGTAAAAAACTACAAAATGGCAAAATAGACCTGTGCGTTAAGAATTAAGAAAAAGTAGCAGCTATTAGCATAGGAACCTACCTTTTAGAATTACCCACAAGCTTAATTCTAGAATTGAATAATTGTTATTATGTTCTTGCAATTTCTAAGAATATTATTTCTGCTACTTGTTTAAATCAAGAAGAATTTGTTGTAACTTTTAAGAATAAAAGTTGTTCTTTTTCATGACATGTTTTATGGCAATAGCAAATTTGTTAATGGATTATATGTTCTAGAACTAAAATAAGAGATCTTAACCATCACAAATAAGAAACCAATGTTAAGTGAATCTATACATTTGTCCTATCTTTGGCATTGTAGACTTGGTCATGTTAATGAAACTAGAATCATGAACTTACATAAGGATGCATATTTGGATCCATTCGACTATGAATCATATTAAACTTATTAATCATGTCTAATTGGGAAATTAACCAAGAAACCCTTTAGCGAAAAAGGTGAATGTGCCAAAAAAGTGCTATAGTTGAAACATAGTAATGTATGTGGTCCAATAAATACTCTAGTAAGAGGTGCAATTTCTTACTTCATCACCTTTACCAATGATTGTTCCAGGTATAGGTATGTGTATTAATGAAATACAAGTTTGAAACTTTTGAAAAATTTAAAGAATTTAAAAATGAAGTAAAGAAACAAACTGAAAAAGTAGCAAGACACTTAGATCCAATTAAGGTGGAGAATACTTAAGCTAGGAATTTATGGATTATTTAAAGGAGTTTGGATTCTTTCACAATGGATTCCACCTGTAACACCACAATTGAATGGTATTTTAGAAAGGAGAAATTGTACCTTGCTTGACATGGTCTGTTCCATGATAAGCTTTGTAACTTTACCAATCTCTTTCTAGGGCTATAGTTTAGAAATCGATACATACATCCTTAACCATGTCCCATAAAAGTCTGTTAATAAGACACCATATAAGCTATAGATCAGGAAGAATCTAAGTCTTTCACACATGAAGATTTGGGGAGGTTTTACTTATGCAAAGTAGATCATCATAGACAAGCTGGGATCTAAGAGTGGTAAGTGTTTATTTGTGGGATAGCCTCAGGAAACAAGAGGTTACTACTTTTACCACCCTGTTAAGCAAAAAGTTTTTGTCTTAACAAAAATTGCCTTCTTAGAAAAATAGTTTATCCTAGAAAAGCCTAAAAGGAGCAAAGTAGAAATTTAAGAAGTTCAAAAGCCACAAAATAGCATAGATGACATGGTTTGGGATGAGCCTGATCAAGTATCTCAAAGGTTTCAGATAAGTAATCAAGCTTAAAGTACACCTATACTCTAGAAATCTAGTAGGGAACATCTTGAACCTAAAAGATATGGTTTTCACCTCACACAAGAGAATGACAATGAACCTACTAGTTACTACGAAGCAATATCACATATTGATTCCTAGAAGTGGCGAGAAGCCATGAAATTCAAAATGGATTCAATGCATGAAAACCAAATATGGTAACCACTAGAAAAAAAAATGTGTGATTCTTGATGGAAAAATCCTTCAAAATGATAAATTTCTAATGGATTTCAAATAAAACATGGTCATCCCATCAAAATCCTTTGAAAATGAATTTCCAATGGATTTTTTTCGACAAAAAATAATTTTTGATCATGGTTTTTCCAAAAATCATCAGTAATCCATAAAAAAAAGAAATATTTAAAATATTATTTGATAATTTTCTAAATGTCAATTTTTAAAGTTTTATTAAAAAAATTTAAATTAGTATTAAAATTGATTTTAATATTAATTTATAAAAATTAATATTTAATTATAATAAAAAAAATTAAAATACAATGCATAAGAATATGTATAAATATATAAAATTAGTAAAATAATTCATAAATTGTATTATTCAAATCAATGTATAAAACATATTATTCAAATAAAAATATAAAAATATAACTACAACCCAAGATCATTGAAGAAGAACTAATCATCAGTCTCCAAATCCTAAGGATCTGTTTGGTATACCGTATTAGGCCTAATAGGATAAGCTAATACAATACATTATGAATTTATCAGTCATTTAGTACAACTAATGTATTGTATAAGCTTATCCATCAAAATAATAGATAACCTAATCAGGCTTAGAGGGTGGGATTAAACCTAATTAGATTATGATGTATAAACCATTTTAATTATTTTCTAATCCAACCCCCACCATCAGTGACTAATCTACTCCGATAATCAAACAATTGCCAATGGTGGAGAGTGATGGCGGTGGCGATGCATTTGAGCATAATGGAGTCCACTAGTTCGGTGTTACTTCCCTCTTTCTCTCTTCTATTTAAAAAAATCGACTAAGCAACAGCATGTGCTTATCGCTCCGTTGAATAATATTATTCAGATTCACAAGCTCTGTTGAACTATTAAAGAATGACGTTAATGATGAAGAAGAACTAGCAGAGAGCATCACCAACAGGACCCACTGGACAAAGAAGATTCATAAACTCTGTGCTAAAGACCACAATGTTGATGAGGCTCTTTGGCTTCTGGACCACTTCACCCTTTGTGGGTATAGCCCCAATTCCCTTAATCTCAGTAGCATTATCCACACACTTTGCGATTCCAATCATTTTTCAGAAGCCCATCATCGTCCCTCTTTGTTTATTGCCTCTAATTGTGTTCTTGATGAGCGAACCTACAATGTGCTTATCGCTTGGTTGCTAGATTCTCACAGCCCACATAGCACATTGCTTGTTATTCAATGTTTGATTAGTTTCAAGCTTGAGTTTGTAACTTCTTTGATCAATCATAACCGTTTAATGGATCATCTTTGCTCAATTTATTGAACTAATGAAGCTCAAAGATTGTTTTTTAATATGAAGAAGAGAGGGCACTATCAAAATACTATTTTATACACTACCCTCATCAAGAGGTATTGCAAGATTGGCAAATTGAGGGATGCAAAGAAGGTGTTTGATGAAATGAATAAGAATGGAGTGATGCCTAATGCTATGACATATAGTGTCATGATTCATGGCATTTTGTGAAAAATGAAAGATAAAACTAACCCAGAAGTAAAGAGTGTTGCCTTTGTGAATCTTGTTGACTCTTTATGTAAAGAATGGTTTTTCAATCAGGTGTTTAGGATTGCAAAAGAAATGCCACAAGGGAGTAGTTTGGCTAAGGATGTTGCTTATGGCTAGATGATAGATTCACTCTGCAAAGTTGGAAGATATCATGGGGCCTCTAAGATTGTTTATATAATGAGAAAGAAAGGATTTGTTCCAAGTGATGTGTCATATAATTATATCATACATGGCCTTACTAAGGAAATAAGTTGTAAGAGGGCTTATAAGTTATTACAGGAAGGCATTAAATTTGGTTTCATGCTATCTGAGCATACTTACAAGGTTTTAGTGGAAGGTCTTTGCCAAGATTTGGAAATGGACAAGGCAACAAAAGTACTTTAACTTGCTAAATAAGGAAGGTATTGACAAAACGAGAATTTACAATATATACTTAAGAGCTCTTTGTCTTGTGAATAACCTAACTAAACTTCTTAATGTACTCGTCTCAATGCTTGAGAGCCAGTGTCAAGCTGATGTGACTACTCTTAACACAATTATCAATGGGTTTGGCAAGACGAGGAGGATTGATGAAGCTCTGAAGGTACTGGATGACATGCTGGTGGGCAAGTTTTCTACCCCTGATGCTGTCACCTTCACTACAATAATATCTGGTTTACTGGATGCTGGAAAATTTGATGAAGCTCTTGATCTATTGAACAGAGTAATGCCCG
>JANHAO010024014.1:0-11750 GCA_026873985.1 Saraca asoca
GACACCTCAAAGTTTTCCAGTGTTGAACCAGTTGTCCTTATATCCAACATCTTGTGGTCAAAAGGAGACATTGATCGAGCCCAAGTACCCTTGGAAACTTTCTCCCACTGGCCTTGTGGGCACATCCCTAACCCAAGAGATGCATTCCTGCACAGGATACACAATATTACATACTTGTTACAAGACCATCGGCTAAATTAAGACTTGATGTATGGAACAATATATGAAATAATATTCTTGTCTAGAAATGGTTCATCATGTTTACCTATCAATTTGTAAGATGAATTCATCAATCTAATTATGCAGCCAAAAACCATAGCATTCTATCAAGAACTAAACTACAGACCGTTTACTATGCATTCCACATTTTCCCCAAAAGACATAAAAACTGCACAATTCATTTTAGACAGAAATATAAAACAAGCATATAAGGAGAATATAACGACATACAGACTATACACATACAAGCACTGACATGTATACTCACCTATGAAAACATATCTCTATGTTTGGCAGGTCAACACTTGAAATTGTTGGCAACACTTTGACCTTCATGGAGTGGGAAAGTTTCTTCAAGTTTCTAAACCTTGGCAATCCATGTATATGAACTCTTTCACATAACACAGAAGCACGAGGCTTTAATCCAGGAGAGTTCTGCACGGGCAAGCCAGGAGATAGTTGCAGTGTAGCATTCTTGTCAAGAACTGCAGATTAAAATGATAAATAATCATAGGCATAACCGCATAAGTAAACTTCAGCATGCATATGCATGAAATATATTAAACTTGCTATCTTTACAAGTAACATAGCAGTATCCAACTGTCAATATGTGGGGCTTCGAGTCCCACATCAGTTGCTCCAAGTAGTGTGCACGTATGTGTAGGGAAGGTTCTGTGAGGTTTAATTAACACCCACTTTATTTAGGTGTTTTGCCTCTTTAAGCAGAACTAGTACCTCATTATTCTATATATATATATATATATATATATAAAAAAAAAAATTCATCTCAAGCACCAAAATCCAAAACCCCCTACTCCAAGAAGTAATAAAGTAAAGAATATTAAAAATAAAGGTTAAGAAACTCTCATTAAGGTTCATGGAAGTCAATGGGAGTGGGGAACCATGAAAATGCCTGAGGCCTAAAAACAAAATAAAAAAAAAAATTATGACCAAGAAATCAGCAAACTTCATGCATAATTCCAGAACTGATACATGAGTAAATTAGATAGCGCCTGTTCAGCGGCCAAACTGAGAAATTAGAATTCGCATTGTTCACAGAAGAAAATGTTTCAATCTCTATAGCTAATTTTAGGATATGTATCGCTGTTTGTTGGACATTACAGAATGAGCAAACTTCAATTTCAGTTATTTAACTTAGCCTGCCAATATGCTCATTTTTTTTTAACTTTACGTTGCTTCCAACATCTTACAATATTCAAAACCCTATCTCTGAAGCAAAACCAAATTCAGTTAGAAAGGGAATAGTAATCTTACACAAAGAACGTTCATTCGAAGAAACAACGAAGGACGAGGCCAAAAGGAAGAGAATGAATAGCCATAGAACCCAGGAAGAAGCCGATCGTACAGAACCGACCATTGTTTCAGTGTTTTGGAACCGGAATGGAATTTCAGAAACGCGCGTTGCGTTGTAAATATAGCTAATATCGAGGGTAATTCTGCAATTGGAGGAGACAATTCATTAAGCCTTAAGATTTTAATTGAAGCCCAGCCCAAAATTTCATTCGTAGGCCGATGAGCCTGCTGTGAAGTCATGTTTAAAAAATGAAGACAGAAGAAAGTTTAGGAGTTGAACGAGTAAAGAAAGCTTCTGAAGATCAACGAGTAATATGGCACTTTTTGCAATTCCCTCTTACTATTTCACACTGAAGTCTTGAAGCCCTTTGATAGTGGAGAGTTGAGTTTGAACATTGGGACTCATTTTTAGTCTTGAAAAGAAGAGTTAATATGGTTTGACAGCTTTATTTTGGCTTCACTTGATCTTTTGAATTTAAAATTTTCTCTGATCACGAGTAAGCACTTGCATGCTCTCGCAGCCTAAACTTAGAGGGATGTCCATTGGTGACTTTGCCAAAATGAGTCATATGCTAAAAAGTTGGTAGCCTAGGGGATACATGTCATATTTTAAAGGATGAAATAAAATAATTATTTTAATGTTATTATATCATTTTTTTTACTTTGCTACTTCTCAATGTTTAAGCTTACAATAAGAAAATATTAAATAATTAAAACCTTAAACTTTATTAAAAAGATATTTTTCTATTGTTCTTATGATAGGTTTGCCTTGTTTGAATTTAAAAGTTAATAAATAAGTCATCGCCAAAATGATTTAACCAAACTAAAATTAAAGTCTTTCATAGAAAAAGCAAAGTGAGTTGGACCAAATATTTGCACTTAAGGATTTATATTATTTTAGGTTCAAAATCTTGGATTGTAAATATTTTCTTTTTGAAATTATTTAGTTTCACGTAATCAATCAGTTGAATCCAAATTTTCAAATATTTATATTTAATTTCTTATACAAAATAGTAATTAAATAATCAATCATAAATTTATAGTTTTGATAGAATTTCATGCATATATATTATGAATGATATATTTTGATAATCTTGTAAGAATAAAATTGTGAGAAATTTTCTTTAGTTAACCAAATGTAAAACAAGCATTCTATAGGCTCCACGTTTCCATAGTTTAATCCATTTTTTTTACTATGTCTTACTAGTTTTATAGAGATTTTTCAGTTATAACTCTTGAATCTAATTTCTTTTTTAAAATATTTATAATTTATTCTGATGATAACATATTTTTTAGATGTGTTAAATTTATTAAATTTCAATGTTCCTATCTTAAAAGGTCTTGGATTTCTTGACTAAGACTTAGATTAAGTTTAGATCAATTTGATATAAAGATGAATAGTTATTTGAATTTAACTCAATGTTTAAGTTGATTTTAAGAAATATTTACATTAAGGATTTGTATCAAGATTTCTAAAAAATTTCTTCAAAAGCATTTATCCATGCTCTTTTAAATTATTTAACAAGTTTTACACTTGAAAAATATGCTTTTGATTTGAACAAATGTTTTGAAATTGTGTAGAACTATTTTTATTCAAAAAATTTTAAAACAACAATTTGAATTTTGCAAATCTTGAACTCATCAATCAAAACACAACCCTTTTGATTCTGGCTGAGAGCATTACATTATAGGCAATCCAGTTCGCAGGTTTTGAACTGCACACGCGAGTTGAATCGTAGGCCTTTGAATTTTGCCTAAAAGCATTGCATTGTGGGTGATTTAGTTTGTAATTTTTTAATTGTGCACGCGAGTCGAATCGTGAATCAACTCGTATAGGCCAATTTTTCATAGAGAGCCTTATATTCTTCGCGAGTTGACTTGTAATTCAAAATTAGTCCTACACAATTCAACTTGCGAGTCGACTCGATTGGAATAAATTTTGAAATAACAATCACTTACTATTCTATCACTAAAAATAACTCATTTCTTAAGTGTGAAACTTAAATTTCATGAGGTAAATACCATCTGTTTCTTCAGATTTTCATCTATTTACTTTATTATAACTTCTTGAGCTAGATTTGAATAATTTCTTATCTCTAAAGTTTTAATTTGTATTCTGAACTTTTGAGTTCTTATTTTTCTCTTTTGTTTCATTTCAAATTTTCTGGGTAAATTTTAAAGCTAGCAAACCCTAGACTAGAAAGAGTGTGGTATCTTGTATTCTCAAAGTGAGGAATTTTAAAAGGATTTCAATTGTTTAGTCATACAATCATTGCAGAGGCTTCTCTTTGTGCCAGATTCAAACTTGAATGGACATATCTTGGTAAAAGCAAGCTTATTTCAAGCTTAAAGTGTGGATATATACCTTGGAGCAGATCTTCAAGAGGGAACCATTATAAAAATCTGAGTTTGAATCTCTTTATCCTTACTTTTTTATTTTTCTGCAATTTATATTTTTTATAGTTATCATTATTCAAGTTAATGTTAAGTAATTAATATGTTAAGTTTTAGATTGCTAGGGCTGGTTTATGAGATTGCTGATTATTTATTTTCAAAGTATTAAAATTATTTGAAAATTGAAAAGAAGTATTGAAAAATGAGTTAATAATTGTAAAATCCTAAAACTACTTCACCCATCTTAGTGAAATCTTTGGCTATAATTGGCATAAAAGCTTAGCTTTTGTTGTTAAGGTGTAATCACCTCAAGATGATCCAATAAATTCAAATGATTTTAATATTTTACTCGAGTACCCTCCATTAAACAAATCCACTATGTTTAATGGACAATACTATACATATGGAAACAAAAGATGAAGGATTTTACTGAGATCACTGATATTGACATATGGAATATAGTGGAAAATAGATTCAATCTACTAACTAAACTTGAAAATGATCTAACCATTTAAAACCTAAAAATATTATAATGAAATTAAAAAGAAAAAAAAATACTTTCTCAGTCAAATGGATTGTGGCTAATTTAGTATAGCCTAGTGGGTATGAGAGAGTATCTAACCATTCTACTATTAAAGATATGTAGGATACTCTTGAAATAATACATATAAGTACTACCCAAGTTAAAACATCAAAAATTCACATGTTTGTGTCTCAATATCAGCTTTTCAAAATGAATGATGGTGAATCAATCAAGGATATGGTGCAAAGGTTCACTGCAATTGTCAATCATTCAAGCATTCTTGATAGGAAATTTGAAATGTTGATTTGGTCAACAAAGTCTTTTGCTTCTTGATCATTGGATGGTAACCTAAGATTATGGTTATAAAAGAGTCATTGAAGATGAGCATGCCTATTTTGTAAGAGCTGCTTGGTAACTTGGAGGAGCATGAGATGGAACTCAAGAAGCATTCAAAAAATGATGATAATAAAAGAAAGAAAAATCTCAGTCTTAAAACCGCTACAACTTATGAAGAGGAAGATGATAAATTGGAGAGTTTAGATGAACTTAATGAAATTTTAATTGAAAATGATTTGGATCTTCTCACAAAGAAGTATCAAACACTCTTAAAAGCTCACAAAATTGGTGGAAGAAGGAAGCCTCCTTTCTCTAGAAGAAATGCAAATAGAGGCAAGTAAAGTAATCAATTTAACCTCACTTGTTACGAATGTAAGAAATCAATATATATCAAATATGATTGTCTCATGTATCTCAAGAAATAATTGGTGAATGAGAGGAATACAAACAAACAACCAAGTAAAAAGGCACATCTTGCTACATGGGATGAAAAAGATGTTAATTCCACTTGTAATGAAAAGAACGATGAATAAGCATTGAATTGTCTCAGGATTATGGGAGACAATAACATTGAGGTAAATGATAATAACTCTATCCAATATCTTGATGTTGTTGATGGTTTATATAAAGAGTTATTTGATGATTTACCTAAAGCTAAAATAAATGTTAATCTTTAAAAAAAATCATTATTGATGTTGAAAATTTACAAAAAGAGTAATGAATTATTGAAAAAAGTTGAAAACCTTAACTTAGCATCACAAGTGTGTGCTATTTGTGAAAGTCTCAAGTCAAAAATTGATGATTAGAACAAGAAGCTTAAAAAATTCACAAATATTAAGAAAACACTTGATGTGTTACTTGGAAGTTATAGGTGTGGTTTTAACAAAAGAAGAACATGGATATAAGTCAAATGTATAAAACTCATTTTACAAAAACTTTTTTATTAGGAAAATCATAAGAAAACAACCTTAGATAATGTGTTTCTATTATGGACAAAGAGGTCATGGGATTCACTTTTGAGCTCACAAAAAGAACACTTATGTTGTTAGTGTTGGAGACAAGTTGATTTGGGTTCCAAACACTTTATCTAGTAGGACTAGCCTTCAATGACCTAGGATTACTTGAGTACCCATATCCAAAGAGTGAATTTCTTTGTGTAAATGTGTAGGAAATCCTAGAGTGATATGTAATTTATTAATAGTGGATGCTCCCAACACATAACTAGTGACAAATCTAAATTTTTCTCATCCACTTCGGTTAACGGTGGATATGTCATTCTTGGCAATAATGCTAAAGGTAAGGTAACAAGTAAAGGTTGGGTTGGTAAGAACCCTTATTCTTGTATTGAAAATGTTTTTTGGTAAAGGGGCTCAAATATAATTTGCTTAGCATTAACCAATTTTGTGACAAGGGGAATAAAGTCATTTTTTACTCCACTGGCTATATAGTTGAGAACTTGAATAATAAGTAAATTAAGTTAGTTAGCAAAAGGTTTAATAATATCTATATGATTGACATTGATAATGAGCCTGTTATTGAATCTATTCTAAGTGTTTAATTAGTATAAATGATGATTATCATATTTGGCATAAAAAACTTACATATGCAAGTATGCACCTTATTCGAAAACGTTTTAAAATCAATTTGGTTATTAGTTTACCTAAACTTAAGTACATCAAAGATAAACTATGCGATGCATGTCAAAAGGTTAAACAAGTAAAAGCATCTTTTAAATCTAAAAATTTTGTATCTATATTAAGATCACTTCAATTACTTCACATGGACTTGATTAGTCCACCAAGAATTACAAGTCGTGGTGAAAATTGCTACAAAATTGTAATTGTTTATGACTATTTAACGTATGCATGGATGTTATTTTTTGCTAAAAAAAAGTGATAATTTTTAAGTTTTTCAAAAACTTGCAAAATCTATCAAAAATGAAAAAAGAATAACAATAGTAAGTATCTAAAGTGATCATGATGAAGAGTTTAAAAATCATGATTTTACTTGTTATTGCATTAAGAATGTTATTAAACTAACTTCTCTTTCCTCATAACCCCTCAACAAAATGAAGTTATTGAAAAAAAAATTAAGTGTTTAGAAGAAACAACAAGAACCATACTTAATGGTAGTTCTCTCCCTAAGTCCTTTTGGGTAGATATGGTGAATATTACTTATTATGTTATGAATAAAGACTTGATTAAACTCATTCTTAAGAAAATACCCTATGAGTTCTACAAAGGGAGAAAACCTAATTATCACATCTTCATATTTTTTGTTGCAAATGCCATGTACTAAATAATGGTAAAGATAACCTTGGAAAATATGATGTCAAATCTGATGAAGCATTATTTATTGGGCATTCTTCTATCAACAAAGCTGTTTATAATAAGAGAAATTTATAAATAGAAGAATTCATTTATGTTGCTTTTGATGAATCTACCTCTTATGTGTATAAAATTGATGATGATGATGAGCAAGTAGATGGTTGGAAGATCATGGAAAGTCATCTAATTGACCAAGTGACTGGTGATGTATCAAAAGGGGTAACACACACTACTTTTAGAATATTTGTGATTATCTAGCTTTTTTTTCTCAAATTGAACTTAAAAATATTGATGAGATTATAAATGATAAACATTGATTTTTGGCTTTCCAAAATGAGTTAAACTAATTTGAAAGAAATGAAATTTGAAAACTTATGTCAAAACTCGATGATCATACAATTATAGAGACTAAATGGGTTTTTTAGAACAAGCTTGATGAGAATGGTATCATTATTAGAAACAAAGAATAATTGGTTGCAAAAGGCTGTAATCAAGAAGAAGACATTGACTTCATAGAAACATATGCACCTGTAGCTAAACTAGAAGTAATAAGAATGTTATTAGCATATACCTGCATGAAAGGTTTTAAGTTTTATCAAATGGATATCAAAAGTATCTTCTTGAATGGCTTAATTATAAAAGAAGTGTATATTGAGCAAACTCCAGGCCTTAAGAGTCACCTATTTCCTAATCATGCCTATAAGCTTAAAAAAAAAATTTTTTTATAGCCTAAAACAAACTCTTAAGGCTTAGTATAAGCATTGAAGCAAATTTCTTATAAATACTAATTTTTCAAGATGTAAAGTTAATACCATTTTGTTCATAAAACATAAAAGCAATGATATTCTATTAGTGCTAATATATGTTAATGACATTATATTTGGTGCTACTAATGAGTCAATGTGCAAGAATTTTACCAAAATCATGCAAAGAGATTTCAAAATGCCCATGATGGGAGAGTTAAATTTTTTCTTCGATTTCCATATTCAAGAGATGGTATTTTTGTAAGCCAAACTAAATAGACAAACAAGTTACTCAAAACATTTGATATGGAAAGTGTTTAGGACCCCCATGAGTCCTTCAAAAAAGCTCGATCTTGATAAAGGAGGTAAAAAGATGGATATTATCATGTATAAAGTCATGATAAGCAGTTTACTCTAACTTACTGCTAGTAGACTCCACATAATGTTTTATATGTGTATGTGTGTAAGGTTTCAAGCAAATCTAAAATAATCACATTTGATTACTATTAAAAGAATTTTAAAATACCTACAGGCACATTACATATGGGGTTATGCTATCCTAGAGCAAGATCTAGTTCTTTAGTAGGTTATTCTGATACTGACTTTACTGGTAGTAGAATGAATCAAAAAAGTACTAATGGAATGAGTCAATTCCTTGGCCATTATCTAATCTCATGGCATAACAAAATGTAAAATAATATGGTTTGTCCATCATGGAAATGGAGTACATAGCCATTGATAGCCATTGATAGTTGTTGCACTCAAGTCTTTTGGATGAGACAATAATTATTATATTATAGTTCGAATTTTGAGAAAATTCTTATAAAATGTAATAATACTAGTATCATTAACCTAACAAAGAACCTTATTATGCACTTTAAAACTAATTATATAGAAATAAGATATCATTTCATTAGGGATCATGTTCAAAATGGAGATATTACCCTTAAATTTATTCAAACCAATTTTCAATTTGCTGACATTTTTACTAAACTTCATGATGAAAATCGTTTTGCATTTTTAATAAGGGAATTGAGTATATTAAATCATTTTTTAATAAGGGAATTAGTATATTAAATCATTTGAAAAATGAGCTCTCTTAAGTTAATAATTTTATTTCTATTTGTTTTAGTTTTTCAATAATGTTTATTATTTATTTCAAATTAGTTTTAAATTTATTCAAATTGATTTCTCATTAAATTAATTACTGACTTAGACATCAAAAAGTCATCCTATTTGTTTTACAGGTGCAATATTGATCATATTTCATATTGTTTAATGTGATTTTGAGTTGTTTGGAGTTAAGATTTATGGTTCAGTTTTAAAGAAGTTTGGAAAACTTGAGATTTTTTAGTTGGAAGCAAGGCAATTTGACTAGTAAGATTTTCTTTGGCCTGACTCATTCGCGATTCAACTCATCAAGCAATTTTTTATTCACATTCAAATCGTTAGGGCTTTCTATATATTCTCCCAGTGTGATTTTGCAACCATTTTGTAGCCCCCAAACCCTAGTCCATATTCTTTCTTTACCAAACTCTCTTCCACCTTCTCAAATCTTTTGTTCATCGATTCTTCACAAAATTCTATCTCCCAAACACTTTTCCATCAAATTTCATCTATTTTAACCAATCTAAACATTTAATTTCACTCAAAAATCCCAAACTCATTCTTCCTAATTTCCCTTTTTCTCTCTCTACAAACTTTTGGATGATGACTTTGGTGCTCAAAAGAAGAGAAAGAAAATGATAAGTGACAAACATGCGACTCAAACAAATGTTCAAGTAGAAGAGGAGAAATTTTTTCCTAACAATGAAACTTATGAAAGGTACTTTACTTACAAAAAAAAATGTTGAACTATTAAAATATTAGGATTTGAATTTTCTAGGTGATAGTCACCTTGAACTAAAGAATACCCTGGAGAAGTACACACTCATGGAATTTGTCATTTGTAGTGCCCATGTCTATCCTAGGCTTATAAAGATGTTTTATGCAAATTTGGGTATTAATAAAGTTCAATTGTTAGTCATAGTGATGGGGAAAACCATTAATTTAAATGTTAAGTTGTTGTGCAAGTTATTTAATATAGATAGAGATGGAGAATGTATAAACATTAAGGATTTACAAGACTACTCTAGCTATTACTTCCTAATTGTGCTCCTATCTTTCAGTGTAGAAAATTAATAATTACTGGACTATCAATAGAAGACTGTTTGTTGTACTTCACAATCTCTAAGTTCATTCTTTCTAGAAGTGTAAATTACACAAATATTGTAGAAGATGAGTTGCTTCTAATGTGGGCAATCAAGAAAAATATCTGTGTCAATATTCCTTATCATGTCCTAACATACATGGGTAATTTTGGAACTAAGGGTGACACAAGCTTTCTATTGTATGGTATCTCATACAAATCTTTACAATTTTCAAAGTTTCTAAGAGGCTCAAGCAAAAAATAGAGTACACCAATAGCATCACCCTTTATTGTGAGAAATATATGCACCAAATGAGTCTTGAGTTTGTTAATGGAAAGTGAAGAAGGGCTATTTTTGCTATTAGTAGATCTTTTACTACTAAAGGTGGTTCCTCTTCCTTTATTAGGAGCAATGATATACAAAATGAAACTTTTACACTCTTCATTTAGATGCAAATTCTAAACATAATCATTACTATACTCAAATGGAAAAGAATTTTAAGGAAATACATGAAGATCAAAAGAAAATTCATGATAGGTTAGATCATATGCAAGAACGTTTTGATACCTTTGAAGCCAATATGAATCTTGACATCAAAGAATTCCATGATTGACTGAATAACATGAAAGAACAAATTAATGATCAATGAATATGTTATGCCTCATGGAGTAGTTTCTGCTATTTGCTTATTGCTTAGATATTGTTTTCCTTAGCCCTTTTCCCCTGGTTATATGACTTTGTTTCTCCTACTGCATATATTCTATTCATTTAAATTGCCTTGGATTTTGAATGAATTTCATGATTATATTTCAATTTGATTTTTGATACTTTTATATCTATATTCCATACTTTTTTTATGGTGCCAAAAAGGGAGAGAAAATATGATATCTTGGTGCTTGTGTTTTGTGCAAAATTGTTCTTCTATATGCATTTTTTGATAGGGAGATATAAATTAGGGGGAAGCTTATTAAATATGTGTTGATTACTTATGTGTTGAATGTCTTTTCTTATCTAAGATCAAAATGATTTGCTATCACTAAAAAGGGGAGATTGTTGAGTCTAGCTCTTTTTTCAAAAGATTTATAATTTGTTTTAATGATAATAAACTTTTTGGATGTATTAAATGCATTGAATTTCAATATTTCTATCTTGGAAGGCCTTGGATTGCTTAGTGAAGACTTATATTTGGCTTAAGATCAATTTGATGTAAAGGTTAGGATTTATTTGAATTTAGCTCAAGGTTTAAATTGATTTTAAGAAGTATTTGCATCAAGATTTTTGGAAAATTTCTTCAAAGGTATTTATCCATGTTTTTAAATGATTTATTAAGTTTTACAATTAAAAAATATGCTTTTGATTTAAAACAAGTCCTGGGCTCGCAAGTTTAATCGCAGCCCTTTGAATTCTAGCTAAAAGCATTACATTATCGGTGATTTAGTGCACAGTTTCCAAACTACACATATGAGTTGAATCATATGCCTTTGAATTTTGCTTGAGAGTATCGTATTGTGAGCAATTTGGTTCATAGTTTTTGAATTGTACACAAGAGTCAAATCGCGCCTATATGAAGTTAGGCATGCAAGTCTAATCATGAATTTGTTGGGTTTCCTTGGCCATAGTGGCAGCCAAGGGCTGAGAATTTCAAAAATTTCTTCTCCCCTTTGGCTAAGCAAACTCCCATAGATCCACCAATTTGAGGTCTCAA
>JANHAO010024015.1:0-11731 GCA_026873985.1 Saraca asoca
ACTTTATTTAGGCTTATTAAATAATGGTCATACATTTTAATGTTTACATGTGTGGCCCCATATATGTTGAATATTTATTCTAACAGAATAGTCCTATTTAGTATAGGATAATCATGGATGGAATTTGTACGAGAACTCCGCGTGTTTTCTCATCCAATGTAGCCATTATCTATGTTTGTTTACTTTTGATTTTAAGGATCTTAATTTAATCTTTATTAGAATAATTGTTTTGATAGTTATTTTCGACGAGTATATGTTCTTGCCGTATTTAAAATTTTATATATTTTTTTAGTTCTCTATCCCTTAAGTTGACGTGAGTGTGGAGTTATTTGTCAAGGTCTTATATTTAAAGGAAATTTTGTAATGGGTTGTTTAGATGGATGGAACGTGATGGAAAAAAATGGAATGGAAGTGATTAAAATGATTTTTCATTGTTTGAAATTTTTTTTAGTAAAGGGAATGAATGGAATGGAAAATGAACTGTTCCATTCCTTTTCACCTAAATCTTCAAAATTTATTCCTTCCCAAATTGGGGTAGAACCAATGGAATGATAGTTTCCATCCTTTTTTTAATTAAACATCCAAACAATAGAAAGGTAGCTCCCCTTCCATCCTTTACCTTCCCTTTCCTTTTCATTCTATTATGTTTCATTCCATTCCATCTCCTCAAAACTCCCAAACATAGCCTAAGTGTTTCAAGAATATATGAAGTTATCCTACTACTACTAATTTGAACTTAAATTTCAATTAAGGTTTGTTATCTTATGTTTTGAATTTTATAATTATCTACAAATTTAACAAGTTAATTTATTTGTATCTGTTTGAATGGTCATACCATTTTTTGCTTTTGTATATGGATTATTCTAATCATATGCATTTAGTAGAACATAACCACTGCAGATTTCTACCGTTAGATTATGGAAAGCCTAAATTCTACTTTGGTATTATGCTAATGAAATGATACTAACAAATTTTTCATGTCAAACGAGTGTACTAAAAAAGAAGCCCTTTTTCATAGTCTCACAAGATGCCTTCATAGTCATATATAATTATATAAGATTAATCAAATATTATTTTAAGTAATATAATATTAAGCCATTTCTTATTGCACATTTATATTCAAAATTTGATCCTTGCACATTTATATTCCAAACTTAATGTATATTGGCCTTCTCACCCCTAATTTTCAATGGATCAAACCTCTTATTGTCATTAAATTTGTAGAGTTATTATAATGTACACATTTTTTTTATGGATATAGTACTATAATAGTTTGTTACTTATTTTAAATATTTAATAATGTAAATTGTAGTTGCATCATACAGTTACACATGGGTTGAAAAATGTTCGTAATCATAAATATTATAAAAATCAAAAGTTATATGCAATTTTTTTCGCTGTTATAATTTTTGATATTTTTTTAAAACAAAAACAAGGTGTTATAAGTTATTATTTAAAATTTTTCGAATCTTCGAGATAAATAACCAAACTCACAATGAGAGTTAAATGCAAAACAAAAACTTGAGGTATATATTATTCTGTCTAGTAAGAGCTTTTCCAACAATTATTGATTAATATATTCACAATGGTAAAATCTGTGACATTATGTTTTATTTGTACTCTCAAAAGAATTTTAGATGCAACCTTTATATGGGATAAAGATAAATTAATATCGATATAAAATTTATGATATTTGTATTAATAAATAATTTCTTAAATATAATTTTTTTAATTCAACAATTATTTTAAAAATTATTGTCATATTCATCTTACGTATAAAATTTAAGAAATTTTATATAATAAGTATATAATTACATAATTACAATTTTTTATCTTTGAATAATTTATTTTATATTAATTTTAAATTGTATTAATAAAATAATAAATAATTTTGAATTAATATAAAATTTTATGAATATAATTTATAAAATAAATATATTGTATTCAACTGATGATGCCATACAAAAATGAAAATGTTTTAGACAAAGTCAGTATATAAGTTTCAAAACTGTTAGGATGTGACCTATCATGTATTTTGTACAATAATGTAATATTTACTACAATGATCCTTCACCGAATGATAAAAATAAGATCAGACTGCCCTCAATAAATAACTGCAAAAAAAAGGAATAATCATTAACAAGAACGAAAATAAAGAATAAATTTACCTGAAGCATATTGTTAATTAATAAAGTTCACAAAATATATTATTTTGAAGTTTTCTTAGGCATTCAATTTTTTGAATCAATCAAGATTAATCGTCTTTCTGAACAAGTCTGAAAGGCGTACTCCCCAATGCATTCATTTATTTTTAGAATTTTATCTTTGAAGTGTATTCTCGAGATGTGAAGTTATAATAGTTAACCCAATTGACCTTCGTAACAGGCCTTATATAGATATATAATATTTTATATTATATAAAAATAAATGACAGACTCAACTACAATGATCACAATTGTTTAATCAAATTTTTTATGTTATGTTAAATTACAGATTATTAAAATAATCAATATATATTATTAAAAGAAAAATCACTCTATTACCACATGTCATTACCACAATTTTTCATTTTATCTCCAATATTATGTAGCGTATATAATTTTATAAATAACTTTTGTATAATAAATACATTTATTTCTTAAAATCATTCATTATATTTCTTGTGTTTTAAATTCATTTCTCTTTAAAGTTGAATCTACTAAAACTTTTATTTAATATATTTATGTGTTTTGAATGTATTTTCCTTTTTTACAATTTTTCTGCATATGAACAAAAAAATTACACATTTACTTAAAGTAATATATATTTACACCTTAGATTCCCTACACTTTATTCATAATGATTTATATAAGAAATTGTGTTACAAGTATATGTATAAATATCATTTTCTATTCATTTAATATATTCTATGTTTAAGAAAAACATATTCCTACTCACCTGTATATCTATATATCATTATATCTTATTAGAAAAAAGTCACTCCATCGCTACATATCATCTTTGGAATTATTCATTTTCCCTCTGTGTAGAATAATTTTTGTACAAAATGCATACAATGTTTTATACAAGAAGAAATTATACTTGACTTTCACCAAATACGAACATTGAATATTATCTTCTTTTTTTTTTTTGCAAATTTCAGGCAAGTAAATAATACTAAAAGCTTTGTTATTTTTCATAGCAAAACAAAGTGAAAAATACGAAAAATTTCTCAATCTTTTATCAACATTATTCTCAATTAAGAAACTTTCTTAACCTTATTGCTCTATCAAGTTATCAACTCAATCGAGAGAATCATTTCATAATTAATTTCTTGACATCATTTATCATTTTTTACTAATTAATTTCTTAGTTTTATTTTACAATAATTCATAAATTTTCAATATTCATAAATAAATATTAGATACACTTTCGGATAGCTCTCCAATTCTCAGTATCTAATAAAAATCACCTTAATTTACTATTTTTATTATTTATGAAATCAATTATTTTGTTCTCTCTCATTTGCTGAATTGTAGATTTGTGTGAATTGGAGGATACATATGCAATCACTAACATCAAATGTGTTTTTATATTTTCAATAAAATAGTGATTTCTGTGATGGATGATTTATTTGCATATTTACAATTTTATATGTGTATCTCAAAATGTACATGTCAATCACTTTATTTTTTAATTTTTTTATATTATGTCATTATGATTTGCGTGCAAGGGCTTTTTAAAAAAATCATTAATGACATTCCATTCATCAATACTTTGTATTTTAAAATCTTCTTTGTCATATCAAAACTCTTATAAATTATAAATAATTTGTTTTTATTTGCTATTTTTTAATTAGAAAAACAATTTTTTTGACAGCTTTTACCTATATTTTGAATTGTTGTTGTTTATTTTAACTTCATGTTAGTTTTAAACTTGTTCCATTTTGTCTTAATTTTCTTCTTATTATTAAACTTGCTTAATCTCTATCTTGATTACTTTTTTTCATAAATTATAGTTTTTATGATTATTCATTCTCATTGAATTTTGTTATTTGATGTGTGAGTTTCCCTAAAAACTATAGAATTCTCTATATTTGTATCTTTATAAATGATGTATAAATCTTTTGTATGATTATTTAAATGTTATCATCAATTAATTTGAAATTTCAATAGATTTCACTTTTGTTTCATGCCATAGAATTATGACTTTTAAATTAGCTTAGCATTTTGTAATACTCAATTCTAATTATCAATCATTAATTATATCAAATGCATAACATAAAATTTATGTAAGCATACATGAAAAGTAAAATTGATATCATTGGTTATAAGAACAATAAATTAAAATGTGTCAATATATTTTATTTGATAGAGATTAAAGAAGAAAGATACAGAATTAAATTATTAAAAACATATCGCTATGTTTAAGCACATGTGAAAAATAAAACCAATATCAATGATTACCGAAACAATAAATTAAAATGTGTCAAGATATTTAATTTGACAAATTAAAGAAGAAAGATATAAATTAGATTATTAAAAATATATTGTTATATTTAATTTAACAAATGTTATAATATTATTTTTATTATATTAATTTGATCACTATTTTTTTAAATATATATCTTAATAGATTTTATAATAATATAATACATAATAATTATTTCGTGCGTATGCAAGGGATTCTGCCCGTGAGGATTTATTTTTTACAGCAAACTTCGAACAAATATGAACAAGTTATAAATTGGAATGAATGAAATATCTAAATCAGTTTTATACATAAGCATGGAAGTTATAAATAACAATGAATCGCATTAGAATTTGATCCTGATTTAAGATTAATATTGGTAGCACAGTGATGTTTTCAAGAGAGAACTCATGAAGAAAGTGCTTTAATAAATAAAAAAGAGGAGGCATTTTTTACCCAATAACAATATAATAGTGAAAGAAATAGAGAAGTTTGTCGATTACTCATCAAATCTTAGTTTTCTTAGCATAACAAGGGACTTGGATAGAATGACATGATTAAACAAAATTAAATTTGGTTGAAAATATAAATATGAATAAAAACAAAACGAAGAAAATTTACATATAAGAAAAAAATTAAAATAGGGTTTTAATGCTTTTCTATTCAACGAAAGGAGATCGCCAGACGGCAGCGGCCTAGTTTCACTTTCCACTTTGCACACGTGGCGTAGAAAGAAAATGGCGCGTAAGCTGGAGGAAACGGAATCGTCAAAAGGTATTACGGGAGAATGCCACGTGTTGCAAGTGTTATGAGTAAAAGACTGATAAGACGACCGAGTTAAGTGGTGCCGAGTCAAGGCCTGAAGTCTTCCCCAAATTTCCCAAAACTAAAATCTCAAAGGGAGTACACCAGACCAGACCAACCTTGCTGTGTCTCTCTTCCCCCTCCCCCTCTTTATCTAGGTTTTCTTCAATTGGAGCTCGATTTCGATTTTTCATCGGAAGATTATTCACCTGCGCACTGAGCACAGGGTGTCGCAATTGTTCATGGAGGTAAATTCTTAAGTTTCACTATTAAATTCCACTGTTCTCTTTGTTTGGTTGCTGAGGAAATCTCATAGGAAACAGAAGAAATGTTCGGATTTTGCTGTTAACGCCACTGCCACTATTGCTCTGTGTTTCCGGCTTTTTATCCGACTATCTCATTTTGTTTGATTAACCTCGCTGAATTACTTTAAGTTGTTGTACTTACTTTTTATTTTTAAAGGTTGTCTGTACATTATTTTGCTGATGGTAGAGATTATTCTCTATCTATATGGAGAGTTCTTCATGTTAACTACGACAATAATAATTCAGTTTCGGTGTTACTGTTGTGCCATAAGGATAAAAGGATGATTGGTTTTTGTTACCTTCGATAGCTGAAAGTCTGAAACATTGTTGTTCTTGTTTTGTTCCAGTTTCCTGAAGAGTATATTGTTTTGGTCTAGACTAAACTTACGTTATGTGTTTAACTCTACTCCGGTGTTTGTTTTTTTATAAAATACTTCCCTAGGCATGTCTTTAATTCATTAAAATTCACTAGGACTTGTGTAGTTTGTTTGGATTAACCTTAAGGTGGTGTCTCACAGGGTTCAGGGATGGAAGAGGATAAGAAGTCTGAAGCACATATGACTTCAGCTGCTGCTTTTGTGGAGGGTGGAATCCAGGAGGCTTGTGACGATGCTTGCAGCATATGTCTTGAAGTATTTTGTGATAGCGATCCTTCAACGGTATGGCTATTGGGAATTTAGTGTTTTCATTAACGACTAACGAGCTGATAGTGTGTATCCACTCTTTGAGCAATCAACTCTCACCCTTGCTGCAGGTGACAAGTTGCAAGCATGAATTTCATCTACAATGCATTTTGGAATGGTAAAGTTATTTGGCTTCAAATGTTATAGCTTTGTCAATTTTGGTTATTACTAATGTATCATTGATCAGTATGGCAAATGATGGAAGTTTCTTTCCTTTCCATTTCTGTTTATTGCAGCACTTAGCCAGTTATTGTAGCTGCTGCTACAGTGTTGGATTAATGTGGTTTTTTCAAGTAGCAGTTTTAATTGGCTTTTCATTTTATGATATGCTTCAGTAATAAAGAAAGAAGAGATACTTGATAACAAATCTTTTACTGTCATATTGCTGTCCAGAGTTCAGACTTTGGATGTAAAACTGGCTTGCATGATTGCCATCTAAATAAAAATTGATACCTGTCTTTAAAGTGATATAATGTAAAACATATGATACTTTTTAAAAGCCCATAAGATTCTAATAAGCTACCAATAAGTATTTTTAGACTGACACATCTGCTTGCTACTCTGTCATGATTAACCTCCCAGTAATTTTACCTTCTGCTTAAGACATCTCATACTCATTCTTTAGTGGACATTTGTAGCAAATGAATACTAAGTGGTATTTGGTCTTCTTTTTCTTTTAACTGCTCACTGCCCCCTGTAACTTGTGAACATATTATGTTTGTCACTTCTATGATAAGGTGATCAAATCTAATAGGAAATTAAAACTTGTTTTTCCACTAAGAAAGTGCACGGGATTTGAGCATGTTCATATGGTACTGATTGTGGCAAGAGTTTCTGCCTTGACGGGCTTTCAAATTATATTCAGGCACAATAGAGATGCTATGATTTGATGCCAAGAGAATTAGGACAAAGATGATGTTGCCCACGTAATTTTACTGGAGTCTCCATGTGCTTTTCTTTTGGGTTGATGATGAAATTATTTTGAGTTTCATTTAATTCTAAAGTAGGAAAGCTATTGCAGTTATATTGTTATATCATATGAAGTTGAACTTGAGTTTATTAAAGCCGTTAACTTGATTCCTTTGTTATATACCTTCTTGCTAGGGGAGTTGCCATGAGGCATGGCCCTTAGACAAGAGAGAGAAGGATCTGATTTGCTTGTCTTGCTAATTATTGTCGAGAAATCTACAGGTGTTGGGGCCATGGGCTAATAGACAACCCGTGGGCCATACCTTTCTATGACTGCAATTGGTCTTTAGGATATGTTTTTGTCCAGAAGTAATTTGATCAGATGTTGAACTTGGGGGGACATCAAAATACTGGCTGGTTTTCTTGATATATCAGATGAGAGAACAGATTTTTAGAGCAAAATGTTGTCTGTAGCATTTATATGATCTGATCCTGACATGAAATTGTGACTTGTAGGTGTCAGAGGAGTTCCCAATGCCCCATGTGTTGGCAACCCATTAGTCTCAAAGATCCAACCAGGTTTCTACCTTTCTCCATGATAATATTCTTACTTTGATTTTAAGTTATTGTCATAATATGTATTTTGCAACATTTATTTTAATTTGGTTTGTGTTTGCAGTCAGGAATTGCTGGAAGCGGTGGAAAGAGAGAGGAACGTTAGGTTGAATCCATCTAGAAATGCAACAATATTTCATCATCCAACTCTGGGGGATTTCGAATTGCAACATGTTTGTTGTCTGCTTATGCTAGTTTGGAAGTATGTTTTTTCACTGTGTTTTTTATGAATTATGTGATTGTGTCCTATGCAGTTGCCCTTTGGTGCAAATGATGCTGATCTTGAAGAGCGTATAATCCAGCACTTAGCTGCTGCTGCTGCAATGGGGCGAGGACGCCACATTGCTAGGAGGGATGGCCACAGAAACAGGTCATCAGCTCAAGGTCGCCCACATTTCTTGGTATTTTCAACTCATCCTGATTCCCCTCCCGTGGCTCTTGCTTCTTCCTCTCCAAATCAGAGGGGGGATGGTGAACCTACTCCTGCAATCACTTCAGCCACTCCATCTCCAACTCATGTAACTGGAGAAGAATCATCACAGCTTACTTCAGTACCTCCTGTTCAAGCTGACCAGGTTTCTGCTTCGGGATCTGGTTCTACTTCTGTAGCAGCTGATCACCATAGATCATCCCTCAACAATAGGTAATCGGCAGTCTTCATTTCATGATTATAAATTCACGAATGCATTTTTATCTAGCGTTGATGTTAACTGTCATATCTTTACAATTACTTACAGGAGGTCTCCTGGTCAGTCATCCCCAAGCAGTCAAGATATGGCAGGCCCATCTGAGTTCCAATCTTTTTCAGAATCTCTAAAGTCTAGATTAAATGCAGTTTCGATGAGGTACTGGTAGAAGTGACCATTCTATGTAGTGTACTGAATCACTGATGCAATATTTTGAAATGTGTATCCCAAAAATTATATTTATTACCATTTTCTTATGTCTTGCAGATACAAAGATTCAATTTCCAAGAGCACCAGAGGATGGAAGGAGAGATGGTTCTCTCGCAACAACTCAGTATCTGATTTGGGATCTGAAGTTAGAAGAGAAGTGAATACAGGGATTGCAACTGTGTCCCGCATGATGGAACGTCTGGAAACCAGGGACAATAATAGAACTGATAGCAATTCTGCATCAGCTATTTTAGAAGATGGTTCAATTCCTGGATCAAATAACCCACTTATATCTGACACTGGAGGAGAAAGTGTTTTGGGTGAAAATAAGACAAAAACATCTTGTGCTGCAAGCTCTAGCTCAAATTAAGCATATAGCAGGTATTGCATCAACTCTGAGGTTGTCCAAATGGTTGAACTTAGATTTATACGAACTGTTTTTTATTCTCTCTCGCAAGAAGATTCTTGTACTTAAGATTCATGTTCTGATCCTCATTTTCTTTATAGATGCTGACATTTCTTTCTGTATTTTTGGACTGTCATTTATTGTTTGTGTGGGCCCAGAAACATGCATACTGGTTGGCACTACAAAATTTAAGGTGGGTTTTATTGGCTTTGAAAAGTGTAAATCATATTTTGAAATTAGAATTGCTTGCATCATAATCCAAGTTGTGGATTGGAGATACGCTTTCCCTCTATTTTATCTAATTTTACAAAGTACATAGTGCCTATGTTTGTCATTGTTTTGCCGAATTGAGTACTATTGGGAATGTTGGACTGATAGATGTTTCTTGATATCAGGTAGAATCGCTCATTGTAAGATATGAGCTCCTGTTTGTTGGGTGTTGCAGGCCAGTCAGAGTTATTGAAGTCTTGCTGGGAATAAAGAGCGTCTCTCTTGTGAAGCGCTCGATTGTATATTCGCTGTGTAAACCTATATAGATATTTGTCAAAGATTCCTACATGAAGTTCTCTAATTCTGGGGATAAATTTCTTGATTTTCAACTTTGCATTTATCAATGACAAAAAATGAACAAGAAAACTAAATATATTGAACACTCAGGAGAAAAAGAAAACTAGATTTATCAAAGCATGGATGTTTTGCTTGGAATATTTTTCTAGGAATTTATTTCAATTTATCGAAAAAGAAATTATTGTAACTCATTTTTAAGCAAAAACTAATGTTTGGAACATGATAATTGAATGATTTATAAATGATTTGTCTGACTTATATTTTATCAGCAGTTTATGATGACGAGTTCTCAATGAGGTCAGCTGTAATTGTGCTACCTGAAAGATAATCCTCTATATGAATTCAACGATAATTTTAATTTCAATTGTCACTTGGTCCCACAAGGGCTGGATTATAAAGGTATTGGGATAAACCAATTCTACTCTGAAATTCTCTTTCTGGCCGGTGACAATAAACAATCATAAATATGTCGAATTTATTTTTATAAGAATGCAGTTACAAACCAGTTTCGTCCATGAAAATGTGAAAAGCTTGTAAAGTGATCCTTGAAGTATAAAATGATTATATGATATTTGAGTAATATTTTATTTATATAATTTTATTATTTTATACACAATTTTATTCCTAAATAAAATTATAAAATTTGATGAAAGAATAAAATTATATGAATAGAATATTATTAAAAAATTATTATATTTATTTTTATAATTTAAAGATTATTTTATCATCATTTTATGATTTTAGAGCTAAAATTATTAGCAATGCTTGTATGCAAAATATGGCCAGAAGAACCTATTCTACAAATGAAAATTTCTATAGTCTAAATGGTGTTAAAATAATCTAAATTAGATTTTAAAAATAAAAAAAATTAAATAGGCTAAATGGTGTTAAAATAATCTAAATTAGATTTTAAAAATAAAAAAAATTAAATAGGGTTGATTTATTGGGATAAAACTTTAAATTTTTATTTTTTATGAAGATAATGTTGATTTATTAGAATAAAGTTCAAATTTTTTTCTTATTTTATTAGGTTAGTTTTGCCTATAAATATAAATTATTTCAAGTTTTATAATGCAATAAAAAAAAGGTGAGGAAGAGAAATAAGTTAATAAATTTGTGAGTTTAAATAAAGAGTTATTTTATATATTGAATTAAAGTCGTGATTAACAAATTTTTTTTTTCACATATTCTTTTTCAATTTTTTTTTTATTTTTTTTAGTTTCAACAAATTGTGCATCGTGAAAAGGATGACCTACAATATTCGTGGCCCTATATGTTGGGGATCTCGTATTCGTGTGTATGCTTCTAGTTGGCTAGTTCTAAGTTCATGTCTAGGCGATCTCGTATACTATATATGCCAAAATAAAAGTCATCTCTCCATTATAGAAGCCATGGGCAGGTTCCTTTCCTTTTCCTTTTCCTTATAAGAAGTTGCAATGAGTGACTCCACAAGTTCATGGGCCCCCTTCTTTTCTTCCATCCATGCAAATCAGCCTCCTTCGTGGCGAAGGTTTTGTTTATTTGTTAATGCAATTTAAAAGGCTTCATCAATATCTGCACTGCAATAAAATGTCACCAATCCGGGGTTTACTTATAATGTACATAAAGTTGACTCGCCAAAAACAAAAAAGCTGCATGAAGTGTTCTCCATTTTGGCCACTAACCGTTGCTTGTACAACACAAACAAGAAAACACATCATCCAGCAAGCCAAAAAAATAATATTAACTTAACACATATATAATAAAATCACTAATACTCTACTCACTAATTTTATCCCATAAATTATTATTTATTTATCCACGTATCATAATTCATATTAAATATTAATTATATGTCTCACCTATTAAGATTTTATCAAATATGCAATTTATACTCTTAATTACACAAATTAAATACAATTAATATTTCCCATATAAAACAAGCAATGAGAGGTCCAATATTCTCTCAACAAAAAGAAAAAACGATATTTAAAGAGAAGAGTTTGATTTGTGAAAGATCACTAGATATAAAGGGATTCGGATTCTCTACTGCGCGCCTCGCGCAGCACGGCCTGCTGCGCGTCAAAACGCACGCGTTTTGTCCTCCTTCCGACGCTT
>JANHAO010024016.1:0-11735 GCA_026873985.1 Saraca asoca
CAAGTTATCAGCCCCTTGGACTGATTACAAGATGTTCAGCCTTCCATTGAGGGAAGGAAAATGAAATTTTATAGAAAAGAAAAACTAGAATAGTCTACAATACAACTCTGTTGAAACGAACCTCTAAAACTACTCTGTTCTTCCCTTTTTGAAGAGTGCTCACTAGGAGGAAGAAGCTAGCTACTAGTTGATGGAGTAGGAGCAATGATAGAGGCTGGTGTAGTCACTTTTGCTTGCTACCATCTTCTTCTGCCACTACTTTTGCTTAATGTCCATTTTTACAAGTTGTTTTTCTAGTTCCTCACTGATTTTTTGATGGAGTGTAGAGTTGGTGCAAGAAATAATCATTAGGCCTAAGTTTTATGCTAATTGGGGGCCTTAAAACCAAATTCTGTAGAGGCCCATTTTCGTAACATCCTATCTCTAAATTACAGCTCATTTTTCATGCCCATAATGATGTTCTCAGATCTAGAAGTCTTCATAGAAAATGTGGCCTTATGTCTCAGCTTCCATTTGGACTTAGTTTCACCTCATTTGGACTTGTATAACTCCAGATATAGCTTGATGAATGCTCAGAGGTCAAGCTGCCTGAGACAGTATTCTAGTCTTGACTTCAACTCTAAATTCAGATAGCCAATTGTGTGATTTAACCTTAGAGGTCTTCATGAAGTTTGTAGAGCTTCTCATAGCTTTCCTACAAGATAAGAATCACATTAACTGGACAAGTGTAGCCCGAGTTTTGACTAGAAAATAGAAACTACTCAAAATGGCCAAATTATGCAGAATTTTTCATAAAGCTCCCAATTGAAACAAAACTTGAATATGCAGTAATCACAGCTCAAATAAATCATTTTGGACCCTAAGAAGCTCAATGAGAGGACAATTAAATGATTAAAATATTTAGTTATCACTCCTCCACCTGCAAAACCACCAGCAATTATTTCCATGGTACCAAGAATAAAGGAATCTATTTCAACTTGCTTGTCATCCACTTGATAAGGCCATGGAGATCATTCTCTCTTTCTCTCTATCTTCCTTCCTTCCCTCTCCTAATAAAATTTTTTGTACTTTGACAGTGACCTCGTCTTATAAATGTCTCAATCTCGTCTTTCAAAGTGACACATTCTTATGTGAGGTGTCCATAGTCTCGATGAACCTTGTAAAACTTAAACTTGTCTGCTGAGGGATATTTGCACCATTTTTGTAGAGGGAATTTGATTAACTCAGCTACCTAAACATAATGCACAATACTACTGATAGGCACATTCAATAGTTCATACTTGTTAAAACATCCCCGGAGGGGCACCTCTATCCTAGCCTGAAGGTCGCTCTCATGAAGGCACATTGTCAGGTTGGACTTGCTCAATCTAGTGTTGAGCAAGATCTACATCTTTCACATTGATGTACTCTTTTGACCAAGCTAAAAGTTTCGGTAGGGAAGTAACAGGCTACTTAGCTAACAAGAAGGAAAAATGACCTGATTAGAGGCTCACATTGATTTGATACACGACCAAACCCTCATTAAGATCTCGAATTTCCAGTGTCAATGCATTAAAATGAGCTAGGTACTCTTTAATACTTTCTTTTTGTCCTTTCTAAAAGTTTATCAAAGATGGTAATGTTTTTTTGGCACCCTACTGGTGGCAAAATGAGCGGAAAAAATGTCAGCCAATTGCTGAAAATTACTAATCAACTGCTTTGATAGAGTTGTAAACCATTGCATATCAACTTTCTTAGGGGTTATAGAAAAGGCCCTATATATTATAGCGTCCAGAGGATCTAAGAGCAACGTAAATGCTCCAAAGGCCTTCGGGTGTTCCTACAGATCAATTGTACCATCATAAGTCTCTATGCGAAATGGTGGCTTGAAATAAGTAGGCAATAGAGCAGCCATCACAACCGTTAAGAAAAGGTGGCTCTCTTCTTGATAGAAGGATAATTGTCTAGATGACTAGGTAATGTCTACAATAGGATTCATAGGGTCATATGGCTCATAAGTGTGAGGAAGATGGTGATAGATGTCCACTCTGTATGGCAAAGTAAAGGAAACATTTGGGACCAAGAGTCTAATCCGTGTCTGAATTTGGAAGGTTTAAGGGAATGGAATATAGGGAGTAAAAGAAGAATACAAGTAAGTTGTTCCTTACTAAGGAGCAATTGGAATCGAAGAAAATGCCGATAAAGGAGGTAGTAGAGACAGTGGAAGATGATGTTCAAAAACAACCTGAGGTGGTATCATTTAAGGCACAAGCACAATAGTTGGACCAACTTCCTTGAAGATAAGGCTTGGAGACCTTGATGGCAGTGGAGGCAAAACCGATTGTGCCTGAGCGCAATGAAGAGCATCAAGCTTTTCCTTGACTTGACAAACCTACTCCACTCAATTGTCTTGCTCCAACTTAGCTATTATTTGATGCACTTCCTCAGTTATCCAATCATGACAACCATTATCCCTAGTTCACTCCATGTGGTAACACTCACTAGATGAAGGAGAGCATGAAGACTCTGAACGAGATTGATAAGAAGACATAGGTGGCAGGAAAAGCTATAGATAGCACTAAATGAAACTCTACAAAAACACTGAGGCTGAGCAATGAGAGGTCCAATTTGGAGAACCTTAAGCCTACAAAACTAGAAAGTTAGTCATACACGGCGAAAGTGGTCTGTCAAACATGATTTGATACCTAAGTCAGTATCTGAGTAGAGTTTTAAGTAATATATTAAGATTAAGGTAAAGAGTGAATACTAGGTAGTATACATAGGTCTCGAGCACACCAATCGGAATGCATCTGGGCAAATGGCGTGTGACCACATGTCTTCAGTGCATTGAAGATACTCATGAGAATCTCGCTAAACAATTGGTGCTATCACATTATTTATATTGGCCTAATCACGCTTTTTGTCATCAGTTAATTAAGACGGTCGGCTCACATAGCCCTTCCTTCACATGTCAGTGGTCGTTCAACCACTAGAGAAGTCGATCATACGAGGGTTTCTAGGCTAAGCGGTTCCATCAAACCTTGGCCGATCAACTATAGGTCGAATGACTGAATATTGACTAAACTAGGCTATGTGAAAGCACAATCTTCAATTCCTAATATATAAACTCATTGATAATTTTCTTTAAATATAATATTTTATTTTAATTTTTTAATATACAAATTAGACTAAATTAATTTTAAATTAGTAATTTCTACCAAATTAAAAATAGAAAACCCTAATTGATACATAAAGCACTGACAAGGTTTTAAGTTAACAATCATGCGACTTCATTTGCTATGTAAAGAAATGTACAAATCACATGCTCACCATAAAATGCGAAAACAGTAGCGAGGCTATATATACTCCAATTTGGGTGTGTGCTTCCATTGACTTTCTTTCTCACGTACTAGTATTATGTGTGTTGTTTAATATATCCCCATTGGTTTTCATATTTTACCCAAAATGAAATATTGAAAAAACTCATATTAAAATCGAAAATTAGTTATAAATTATCAATTATGAGACTTTACTATTTTTAATTCAATTTGTCCATTTTTTTATATTCATTGAAAAAATTTATTAAATTCACAAGAAACTTACTGTTTCAAGTAAGATTAATTAACTATATGAGGTTTATTCTTTGTAAACCCCACAGAATGTAATATATTTTAAAATACTATGTGATCTTATAATTTAAAAATATATAATCATTATAATAATATAATTTAATTTTTAATCTTTTATTTTAGTATCTCCATTGACCCTAGGATCTTGGTTTTGTCACTGTACGAAGACATCATCAATTTGGTCATAAGCCTCACATAACCCATTAATATCCCTTATTGTGATTACTAATTTGAAATCTCATTAGAATTTTATATACTAAATAGAATTTTCACTCTTCAATTTAACAAAAATTACTAATATAAATATGATTTAACATAATTTATATATTAAAAAGATAAAATATTAAATTTAATGAAACGAAAAATGATCAATTTGTATATTATAATATCAAAATTATAATGAAGCGAATATGGTATCAGATATATTTTAAGAGGTTTTTTACGCCTTTTCATCCTAGTGTTCTTTAGTGCTCCACGAAACTTAGGAGGAGTAAAGGTGGCCGTTGGCCAAGCCACCCTTTGTAGCAAGCTTTCCTGTTTATTGCCTATGGGTAACTTGGTCCTTAACGGTGAGGATTGTCTAATTTTCCTTATCTCTTTTCTTCATCTCCATCACTGTGTCAGGTATTCTCAATGGATCTCACTCTCTCCGTTTGGAAAGATTGTTAGGTGTAATGATGTTTGATCAAAGTTGGGCAGTTTTGAGTATGTTTAAAAAAAACAAAAATGGTAAATTACTCCTCCCTCCTTTATACTTTATTCATATGACCTGTCCCATACTTTAAAAATTTACACAAACTTTTTTAAAATTAAAATGTGAAATTTAAGTTTAATTTAATTTAATGGCATTTAACATTATTAAATGTACAATTAAAATTCTATTTTGATTAACTAATCTTTATAATATCCCTACGACCTTTTCATTTATTCAATCCTTTCTATCTATTGTTGTCTGCAAATAATTTTCAAAAAAAAAAAATGATTAGTTTGAAAGGAATTTTTTCACTACTTGTATAATTTTCAATCTCACTTAGTCTTTCTACATTTATCCGGTTTGACTTTGAGTCTTGGCCAAATGGTTATGGATTAACAAGAGTGCAATGGTTTCAACAAAAATTGTAAACTCTCTTTGTAACATTAATCTCAAAACTTAATTTCAAACATACTTATCAACTTTTCTTGTTCATATATAACGATGTTAGAAGAAAAGGAAAACAACAAAGACACTCTGTTTCAGAGGATAGAAATATCAGAAGAGGAATGAAAAAAATTCATTATTATGGAAAATGGGCGCCATGTAAATAGGTAAATATTTATTCATGAAATTTTTAAGCTTCGCAATGTAAGAGAGAAGCCACCCTTAATCTCAAAACTCAATTTCAAAAATATCCAATTTTGTATAGAAGATTAAAATGGAAAAAGAGATCTAGATTTCTAGTGGATGAGGAAAAATCTTATTAAGAGCTGAAGGAACAGAGACATAATGAGTGGAGAAGAAAGGTGAAGAAGGGTGCTTCAGTAGTTCGCAAATTTTAAATTAATAAAAAAATTAAAATAAGAGAATCAAAAAATCTTTAAAGAGTATTTTTGATACTTTCTTATGAGTGAATTAATGTGTACATTTTTAAAATGCACGGACGATCGTGTAATTTAAGAAAAATACATGGGCGAGTACAAAGTAGTTTACTCTTAACAAAATCAAGCTTTTTTTTTCTTCTAAAATTAATACTAAACCAAGTTAAATCTGTTTTTTCCAATACGCAAACTGGCACTGATACTATGAGTAGTAGATACAGTGCCTTACTGAAGCCAAGGGATACACACTCGGGAAGTGAAAATATGATTCCCTATCACCATTCATGTGAAATGGTTATTACTTACGGGAGACTCGGAAGAATTAACTGTAAAGATTTTAAAAATTCATATACAACTTCCCAGAGGGATCAATAAAATATTATTATATCTTTTAAGAGATAAACAAAAATTCAAATATTTGGGTATCTATCTAATACAGATTAAATCACCTTTTCATTATAATCACCACAAGATTGAAAACAACAGAAGGGATCCGCAAAATCCCTAATACTAATTCTTAAATTACGAATTAGAAGAGGAGTTGTGGTTTTAAATTGCAAGATCCCAACAATATTGTACGTAGTACTATTAATGTAAATTTCGCAATCATAATTTTATTTTTCAATTATTATATTTTTTTTTCACACTTATCTATGATTAGAATTTAGAATCATGGTAGTTATCCCTAAAGCTCAAAAATTACAAATCAATAATAACTAAATAACTATGTGTAAATATTATCTTCTGATCCATAGGAAGGAAATGGGACAATTTTAGCCAAGCAATACATGACATGACCATATTTATAAACAATTTTAATTGAAATAAATGAACAATTTGTTAGGCACCAAGTTCAAATGCTAGACTCCATTTTCATTCCTCAAAGCCAAAGTTTAACATCAATCATATTCTTAAGCAAACAATGAAAAACCCAATTCGAAGAAAAATGGATTGAAATTCCACAAACCTAGAATTAAGAGAAAATCAACAATCATTCCAGCTCCTTCACAACCTTAATCCCCATAGTATTGGCCGTGCCGATGATGGACTTGCAAATAGACTCCAAAGACATGTACTGGCAATATGGGTCAGATTGTTTAACCTTGGCGATCTCATAAATATGTTTGACAGACAGTGTCGAAGCCACCACATGGCCCGGTCGGCTGCTACCGGATTCGATTCCGGCGGCTTTCTTCAGGTACCACATCACCGAAGGAGATTTCACGGTGAATTCAAAGGTGTTATCTTTGAAGGCTGTGATGGTAACCGCCATGGGCGTGTCTGGCTTGTATTTCTGAGTTCGTGCGTTGAAGTCCTTGCAGAAGGCCATTAGGTTCAGCCTGTACTGACCTAGTGCCGGACCGACAGGCGGTGCTGGCCGTGCTCCGCCTGCGGGAACGGTAAGGCGGATGGTCGCAGCCACGGGTCGCCGGGTTAGGATCTCTTTCAGGGTCGCCATGGTGGTGGCTGGCGTCGCAGAGTGGGAGAAAGAAGGGAATGAGGGGTTTAAGGTTCTTGGGTTTTGACTCAGGGCCATCGTAAAATGGGCCTATGATATACGTTTAATCTCATCTAAGCCCACATTATTTAGGTCAGAAATCTGTTAACAGGCCACTGCTACTGGGCTCAACGAAACCATATCGGGATGACATCAATCCCACCCTCAACGCATACAATTGCCGTAACTAAAAACCCCACAGAGAAGTCATGTTGGGCTGTGGCCCAAAGAAAAAAGAGAACTCATGCTGGCCCCTGTCCAATAGGACTACGAAAACCTCCCCTAATTGTCATCTCTCTCTCTCTCTCTCTCTCTCTCTCTCTCTATATATATATATATATATATATAAGAAAACACAATAACACAATCTATGAATCATGGATGTGTTACAAGTATCGGATACAATACAAAACAAGTATGAAAATATGATAATTTTTTTAAAAATTAGAATATAGATTCAATTAGGATACATAAAAAAAATTATAAATTTTAAGTAGGAATATTGTGAGAACTAGAAATATGCATTTATTATTAATATGTAAAAAATAACATTAAGTAAAAAAATTTTATAACTAATAATCTTTAACTAATTTACAATTACTATTTTCAAAAATAACATAACCAAGTTAACAGACATAGTTTAAATATACATCAAAATTATCAACAAAAAAGAATTATTTATATTCTTAATTGTTAATTTTTTATCAACAGATAAAAAAATCAGCCATAATTTAAAAAATTTAGGTCTCATCTTTTCTTTGATACGAAGCTGTATAGGTGACGAATCAATATCTAATTAAGATGTGATGTGGGTTTGTCACAAAAAATGACATATCAATGCTTTATAGCACACAGTAATTAACAATACATAAAGGTGTAATAAGAACAAGAAAACTTTTTACCAAACAATTAATTAGCAAAACATAAAGATATATATAGGATTTGGTAGCTGCCAATGAAAATAGACAAATTTGGTGCAAAACAACGATTTTATATTAAATTAAAAAATTAAATGTGAAATGTAGTGGTCCTAAGAGTGAAGGTAATAATAATATATTATAATGTAACTATATAAGACATAGGATATCCATATTAAAAAAAAAAATTAGAAAGGACAGACAGAGAAGGATGTCCAAATAATAGAGTGGTCCTAAAATTAAGTAAAGCCATAAGTCGATGCCAAAATAATACATCATGCATGTCACATTAGGGTTCTTGTTTAGATGAGTACGATCAATAATTTTTTCTAATTAATGAATTGACATGTCAATATCTATTTTCTTTCTCAGGAGATTAAATTGGTATAATTAGTTATTGCTTATCCTAATTCAAGAATAACATAAAATTAACACTAAATTAGAATTATATAAATTAATAATTAAATGGACATAGCTACCAAATTATCTTTCAAATATAGTTTTATAAACTTTATCAAAAAGTGGTGATAATTAAAATTGGTGGGGAGCCAAAGAAGAACAAACTATATTTAATTAGAAAAGGGAATATATATATATATATATATTTATATTCCTTCAACCTCAAGACCTCAAGGTGATTAAATTTTGTTGTCATCCATTTTGAAAACTTGAAATTAAAATCTTAAGTTATAAAAAATCTTGGAACTAACACTCATTATTCACTTAATTAACAACTTTATTTATTTAAATTATTTTTATAAACTTTTTAAATAAAAATATCATAATATCATTGGATACTTGTTTGTCATATTATTTTTTTTCACATAATTTTTTTGTTATATAGTTAATAAAAATTAAATTAAATATATAAAATTTTAATTAAATAAATGAAAATAATTTTAAAATTTTATGTAAAAACTGATGTCAAACCAATATGTCCATATAGGATATGTAAATACCGATTCAATTCATAAACCAATGAGTCAAACATTATGCAACTAAAATTTGAATTATTTATTAAGTAAGCTAATATATTCAGCTCACATCTCGAACATCTCATGAACTAACTCAATTCATTGTTGGCTTAAGTCCTTGGGCCATATTAAAGTATATAATATATATTATGTACAGTAAATTACAAGGTAATCTGTATAAATAAATTTAAATTAAATAAATGTCAGTTTATATATAACAAGCTGCATGTTCATGTTCACACCTTAGCTAAAGCTTACGTTAAAAATTTTTAGTGTTCTAAATCGTGTTACCAATAAAAAGTGCTTTTGGTTTTTTGAAATCACAGATCAAGGGTGATGCTATATTCAGTAGCTTTTTATATTTTATTTTTCATAGACTACCACTTATTGTAAAAATAATCTCCCACCTATTAAATTATGTATAAGTGTGGAAATGAATATAAATAAATATAAAAACAAAATGCATATATCATTTTACCATGAATTGTGCCTTGAATTCGGTTGTCAATTGCTTGAATAATTTATATATAAAGGCACTCAAGAATCAAGAACATATTACAGAATCAGTTTTCTCTGCAAAGCATTTGGGTGAGGAAGAAACTAATCATCTAATTTAGGAGTACTTAGGATCATGGCTTCCCAAACACTGCCTGATTCTCAACTTCCAGTTATAGACTTCACCAATGAAAGCCTGAAGCCTGGCACAGAAACATGGCTTTCATCTTGTCAAGTTGTGAGGAAAGCACTTGAAGATCATGGTGCTTTCCTTGCACTGTATGATAAACTTAGTCCAGAGCTTTGCAGCTCAGTCACCTCTGTAATGGAAGAACTATTCAATCTACCAGTAGAAACAAAAAGGAAAGAAACCACTGACAAGCCTCTTCATGGCTACTATGGCCAAGTCTCCTTCCTTCCTCTCTACGAATCTGTCTCCGTCGACAATCCACTCACTGTAGAAGGATGCCGGAAGTTCTCCAACATAATGTGGGAAAAAGAAAATGATCATTTCTGGTACGTGTTTGAACATAATATATATCAGAAATATGCTATTTGCACAAGAGAAATCTTACAAGTCTCTTGCCATCAATTTCTATGTTCTAGTTTTGAAATTTGAAATTCTTTGGAACATCTTTGACAGTGAGAATGTGAATGAGTACGCAAAGCTGGTGGCAGAATTAGAGCATGTGGTGACATGGATGGTGTTTGAGAGCTATGGAGTGGAGAGTCAACGATGTGATGCTTTTCTTGAATCAAACAACTACTTGCTTAGGTGCTTCAAATACAGAACACCACAGAAAGATGAGACTAATTTGGGAATACATTCTCACTCAGACTTGACGATGCTCTCCATATTGCATCAGCTGAATAATCTGAGTGGGCTCCAAGTCAAGTTGAAAAATGGAGATTGGATTGGGATTGATGCATCCCTCTCTTCGTTTGTGGTCATGGCTGGCGATGCATTTACTGTGAGTTACTTCATATAGTCAGCATCAAGTATTCTTAAAATAGCACTGATTTCTAAACTATAAGTTTTTCGTTCCACTGATGAATGATAGTTAGGTTTATGTCAATAATTAAACTATCTAAATATAAAGCTCAAATTGTTAATAAGTATACATTTTTCAATTGATTGATAGAGAAAACTATGCATTTTAATAAGTACGAAATACTATGAATAGGTTTGGAGCAATGGGAGGATAAAGCCGTGTGAACACCGAGTGATAATGAATGCAAAGGCAACAAGATACTCAACGGGACTATTTTCATTTGCATCAAAGACCGTGGAGACACCAGAGGAGCTGGTTGATGAGGAACACCCCTTGCGTTTTAAGCCATTCGATCATTATGGATTCCTGCGTTTCTTCCAAAAAGAGAAAATCACAGAAGCTGATGCTCGAATCCAAGCCTACTGTGGTGTGTGATAGTTCTGTTACTGAGGAATTAAGTTCTTTATCACCTTTGGTTTATGTTCATGTGTAACTAATTAAAGTCTACCATGTTAAAAAAATGTCAAAACCTTCTACTTTATGTTGCTGGAAGGTACTGGAATATTGTAATATTATAAAATAAATTCTTCCATGCATGCAGAGTAAATTAGTTTCTGTTAGGAGAAATTTCTGGATCTATGTTACACTTAATGTCAAGCATGTTAACAAGAAGTTTCGTTGAGCCTATATTTCTTTGAAAAAGGAGTGTCCCTTGCAAGAATGTTTTATGTGAACTTTATAATTCAGAACTGAAATATATAAATGTCAAAGTAAATCAGTCCAATCTTCAAGTGATGATATTGGTGGGTTAAATATGACACTTAAATCTTGTGATTTCTAATAATGTGAATTTTGTAACTACACTGTGATGTAATGAGTCATATTAGTCTAATGAAGTTAAAATATACAATATAGGTCTCTATTCTCACCCTAAATTAGTTTCTGTAATCAATGCTAGGGTGTTTGGCCGGCCAGGGGCATTTTGGTCCAAATTCAAAAAATTTTCCCAAACTCCCAACCGAACATCCTACCCGGATCTGGCTAGGATTAAGCTAGAAAATGAAGCTTAGAGTAAGAAGATCAACCTTTGGTTCAAGTGCACGGCGGAAGACGGCGGTGCGCACGGTGGATTGTCACCGAAAATCCGGTCCAAGTGTCCCGGCCACCACCAAGAGCCACGCCGGAGAAGGAGGAAGCCACCTAGTGCTAGCTGGCAATTGCCGAAAGGCGGAGGGACGCAGTTCGCCGGAGGAGACGCCGGGAAGATGAAGAGTCCGGAGGTGGAAGACGAAGCGTGCGCGCAACGTTTTGGCCGAAAGGCCATTCGACCTTATAAGCCAAAATGGCCAAAACGACGCCGTTTTGAGCAATTTTCCAAAATTGCAATTAGGCCCCTATAATTTCCTTAAATTGCAATCGGGCCCCTGGGGTTTAGGAAAACCTTTTTCCACCCCAAGAAACTTCCACCGCTTTGCGATTTAGTCTCTGGAAATCCAATTTCCAAATTTCAAGCATTCCTCATATTTCTCCATTTAGCAGGTGACCCAATAGGCCCCCGAAATATTGACAAAAGTCCAAAATGCCCTTCAAGTAATTTGAAGACATTTAATAAAATTAATCCAATTAATTTTATTTGTGATTAATATCTCCATATTTATCACGTAAGGACTTTAAGC
>JANHAO010024017.1:0-11755 GCA_026873985.1 Saraca asoca
ATCAGGAAATTAATTGGATTAATTTCATATGCCTTCAAAGGGTTTGAAGGGCATTTTAGACTTTTGCTAATATTTCAGGGGCCTATTGGGTTACACGCATAACGGAGAATGATATGGCCAAAGTTTGGATATATTTGATGCTCAGGGACCAAATCGTAATTCGGTGGAATTGCTTGGGCCGAAATTGAATTTTATTAAAACTTCAGGGACTAAAGTGCAAATCAAAAAATTATTTTCCTAAGGCACTGAAACGACGCCGTTTTGGCCAAGTGAGGCTGGCCAAAACGACGCCATTTTTGTGTTTCTCCTCTTAGCTCCAACTGGCCGAAATGTTTGGCCATTCCACCGTGAGGGAGAAGAGAAGGCCGCACGAGGGAGAGCTCCACCTTGGTGGGTTCGATTCATCGGATGGGAGGAGGAAGGCCGGAAATGGTTTCCGGTGTGCTTTCATCTTCTTACCTTTGGATTGGCTGAAAGTGTTTCACCAAAATGAAGAAAGGTTCTTCATGGGATTCGGCCATGGCTAAACCGGAAAGGGAGGAAGAGGCCAACGGAGTTCCGGTGAGATTCGACCGTCCATCTTAGTCCTTTCAGCTTCCAGAGACTTGCTAGCACAAGTGGTGAAGCTGAAGAGGTCATCTGAGGTCTTCTCCGACGTGGATCTCTGGTAGAGGTAGTGCGTGTGTGCTGCTAGGTGACTGGAAAATTCAAATGTTTCTGCTGTGCTTGGAGCTGGATTAAAGGTTAGTCTTGCTTCTTTTTACTTTGTATTTGATGTGTGTGATACATTGGAGCCTTAAACCAATGGATCCTGGGAGGTATGTTTCGGTCATAAGCTTCTTCTTCGTCTAAAAATTTTTGAAATTTTCTCCCTCTTAGCTGAAGCAAAGTGAGTTTGAAGCTCACTCCGGGCCCAAAAAGTCTGTTGCTTGTTCCCCTTTCATACGTCACCCTTCGATAGTCAAGCTAAGAGAGCTCGGAGGGATAGCTGAAGCATACTTTTTTTTGAAGGGATGCCATGTGCTAGCACCTTCTCGTAGCGGCCATGTTGCTCGCCTTCCTGAGAAGTTTATAGTGATTAGCATCCAGCACCTTGGTGCTGGATTTAGACTCCTAGTTGCCACCTTTATAATTGATTCTTTGAATGAGCTAAGACTTTCCCCTATCCAATTGACTTCGAATGCCTATTCGAGTATGATTTCTTTAGCTCTTGTTTATTCAAGAAATGGTCTTCCTCCCCTTTGGCCAGGGTTTTTATCATCTTTACGATATCAAGAGTATTGGATGGCCAGACGGCATTTATTGTCTTTCGGCCCATCCATCTAAATATAAGAAAATCCTGCCTCAAGGGGATGCTAAGGGGAAATCCAATATAGGGCGTTACAAGACCCGCTAGTTTTATGTTTCCTACCCATCCTTGCGTTGTCTTCAAAATTTTAGTTTTGTCCCAAATCCTGGTAAGTGAGCTGAGTGCATATAGGTTGATTTCATTTTTGCCTTATTGTGAGCTAATCTTTGTTGTGCTTTTTGCAAGGGGAGCTGCGAAGGATAGGCTAGAGTTAGGGGAGGAGGAGGCCAGAGTGCTTCATCAGTTCACTGCTTTTGAAGACTTCCACAACAATTTGGGATTTGACGAAGAGATTTTACGGATGTATGGATTCTCTCCTGCTCTTGGCACCAAGCTTCTTAATAGCTCATTAAATATCGGAGACCGAGGTGTCAAGGAGGTCACTCTAGCGAACTTCAGGGATCAGAGTGGTATGGAGAGAGTCAACCTCATCATGCCTCCTACTTCCGCAAGGTCGAGGCGTTATGTCGCTCCTGCCTCTGCTCAAGCTGGTCGTCTTTCCTCCTCTACTAGTGCCTCAGCTTCTATTCACATAGGGTTTTCTTCCTCCTCTGTCGTTGCTACTTCAGCTTCTGCTCATGCTGGTCAACCTTTCTCCTCTACTGGTGCTCCAGCTTTTGTCCCTAGTGACTTTCCTTCCTCCTTAGTGATTACAAAGGAAACTTTGCTTGCCTTAGTCCCCGTTTCACAACTGAGGCCTCCTGAAGTTAAGGGTGGAGTACCGAGGTCCCCTGATCACAATGAAGAAGTTTCGGCTGATCCTCTCCCCAAAAGACAAAGAACTGACAAAGGAAAGGGGGTTGTCACCGATCTAGGGGAAGAATCTGAGGGTGTTTCGAAGGATGTTTCTAGAGGCCTTAGACCTAAGACTTTGGCATTTTATAGCGTCATGGACAAGAATGTGGATCGGATCCTAGGTTACCATACAGGGTTTCTGGAGGATGAGAGGATGTGAGGTAGCATCTTGGCTGGCATATTGACTCCTCACTGCCTCCTAGTCAGTATTGCATTTTTTTCTTTTTCTTTTTTATTTTTTCTACACACATCTTAACTTCTTACAATCCTTTTCAAAGGGGGCTTTAGAGTCAATAAAGCTGAGAGATGAGATCTTAAGCTGGGAGGTAGAGTGATGTAAGCTCAAGGATAGCCTAGCAATAGCGACCAAGAAAGTGGCCGAGCTAAGGAAGAGACTGGAAAGCGTTGAAGCTGTGAGAAAAGAGGTCGAAGAAACCTTGGCTCGTGAGACGACTAGCTTATCCTCAGACTCCACAGGGCCCTTGATAAGTTGAGGCAAAGGAGGAAGGAGATGGCCATTTTGGCAAGGGGAGCCAAGGTCCGCGAGAGGCAATTACAGGCTGCTCAAGAGAGGGTAGCTCGTGCTAAGGAAAAGGTGGCATGAGCTGAAGAGAAGGTTGCCCAAGCCAAGGAGGAGATTGCCAAGGTCAAAGAGGAAACATCAGCCATAGTGGCTCGTGTTGAAGAAGCTACAATCTTTGAAACTATTGATAGTTTCATGTACACCTTATGGGAGAAGCACCCTGACTTTGATTTCTCGTTCTTTGGTGGAGAAATCGAGGCGATCAATCAAGGCTTTGTTAAGGATGTAGAGGCAGTCTCGATTCCTGGTGCTGAAATGACTAACGATCATCCTACTTGAGATAACAAGCAAGTTGAAAATAGCTCGTCGATGCAAGGAGCGGCCTTAGCAAGATTGGGAAAGCAAGTGATGGATAATCCACTTGAGCCTACTACTGATTTCTCAGCTCATCAGGACCCATTAGGTCCTCTGGCTTCCTCTTGAATTGTTTTGTTATGTATTAATCTTGCTTTTGTTTCATACACTATAGGACAATTTGAATGTAGTTGAAACACTTTTATAAATTTCCATGTGATCTACTTATCTTCGTTTGTCTTCGCTGTGTGCACTAACTGATTTAGAGTTCTTTTGATATTTGAATGTCTTAGATGCTTGACTGGCAATTCATTGGGCAATTCATTGTGTTGTACCGAGCAAACGATGGGCCAGACATAGAAATTATCAGATTGCGGCTTGTTATTCTAGATAGATCTTATAGTTCTTAATACGAACTAGCAAGAAGTGCATTAGGGGATCTTGTAGTAAACATAATTGAGAAAGAATTTTGGACCTCTTTATTCAAGTTTAAACAATAATACAGAATTACAAAGCCAGGTTCGCTCTTATTGATAATACGGATAGAGATGTTTGGCATTCCATGCTCGATAGAATCAGCCCCATCCATGCTGGCTAAGTGATATGATCCATTGCCTAAGTTCTTCTTTATAATGTACGAACCTTCCTAATTTAGCCCTAAGGTACCTTCGCTGGACTTGCGAGCTCCGAGTAGAATAAGTCGTAATACAAGGCCATCCGCTCTGTAGCTCAGTGTTCGAACCCTTTTATTGTAATATCTCATAATTTGCTCTTGGTAAGTTGTGATTCTGAGGCAAGCTATGTCTCTTAGCTCTTCAACGAGGTCAAGGCTTGCAGCAAGTAGCTAATCATTTTCCTCTAGATTGAAAGTTGCTCTCCGGTGGGAGGTCACTTTGTATTCTACTGGTATCATCACTTTAGATCTGTAAACCATCAAGAATGGGGTCTCTTTTGTCATGCTACGAGTCGTGGTTCAGTAGGCCCATAGTACCTTCAATAGTTTGTCTACCCATGCTCCCTTCCTAGCCTCCAATTTTATTTTCAGGATTTGCTTGATGATTTTATTCATAGCTCTGATATGTCTGTTAGCTTGAGGATGATCTATGGCTGAGAAGCTTTTTTCAATCCTGAGATCGCTATAGAAATTGATGAATTGCTCCCTGGTGAATTGAGTCCCATTATCTATAACGATCTATTGAGGAACTCTGAATTAACAAATGATATTGCTCTAAACAAATTTCTCAATCTTTGATGAAGAGATTTCAGCCAACTCCTTTGCTTTAGCCCACTTTGTAAAATAATCGACAGCGACCACCTCGTGCTTGCAATTTCCATGACCTATTGGGAGAGGTCCAATTAGATCAATCCCCCATATGACGAAAGGCCAGGGGCTAACCATCTATTAAAGACTGACTGGAAGAGCTTGGGGTACTTTGGAGAACCTTTGACACTTATCATATCGTTTAACAAGGCTGATTGCGTCCTTCTTCATGGTTGGCCAGAAGAAACCTTGCCAGAGTGTTTTTTGAGTTAGAGATAGCCCCCCGATGTGGTTTCCACAGTTCTTGTTATGAATATCATTATGGACGATATCACAGTCGGGGCCACGATACACCTAAGAAGTGGAGCTGAAAAGCCCCTCCTATAGAGCATGTTATTGATAATACAATACCTAATAGCTCAGCTCGTATTCGGCATACTTCTAACTTATTTTTTGGGAGCTCACCAACTTACAAATATTTTAGAATTGGGCTTATCCACGAGCCTTGGGCTATAACAATTGTTATTAAGACATCTTTTTGCTCGGTGCTCGGTGATGAGAGAGTCTCCACCAGGACTGTACTTAAGAAATTTGCATCTTTGGTTGTGGCCAAGCAAGCTAATGCATTCATATGCATGTTCTGAGCTTGTGGGACCTGGTTGATCTTGTACTTTTGGAAATTATTAAGTAACTCTCAAACTTTCTGGAGGTAAGCAGCCATTTTTTATCCCTTTGCCTGGTACTCACACTTTACGTGATAGACGATGAATTAAATGAAATCCTGTGAGCAGTGCCTCATACTCTATCTTGTTATTGGTGGCTTGGAATTTGAATCGTAGTGTGTAAAAGATTTTGTGTCCTTCTAGGCTGATTAACAATACTTCTGCCCCTACCTTTTGATGACAATAGGATTCGTCTATGAAAAGTTCCCACCAAAGTCCTCCTGGAGTCCCCAGCTCCTCCTCCATAGGCCTAGTGAACTCTGCAATGAAATCTACTAGTGCTTACCCCTTGATTTCTGACCTTGGCTTGTATTGAATACCAAATTAGGCAAGTTTAATAGCCCATTTAAGCAGATGCCCTAAGGTATCCATCTTTTGTAATCTTTACCTCAGTGTGCTATTGAGTGAGCACCTTAATGGTATGCGCCTGGAAGTAAGGTCGCATCTTTCTGGAAGTGATCACGAGATAGTAGGTGAGCTTTTCCATTAGCGTGTAATTCGCTTCTACATTTGCTAGCCTTTTACTCACAAAATACACAAGGAGTTAGGTCCCATTTTTACCCCGAACAAGGGTTGTGTTGATTGCATGCCGGGACACTCCCAAATAGAGAATAAGATCCTTGCCCTCCTGTGGCTTGGACAATAGGGGAGCTCAGCCCAGGTATCCCTTCAGATGCTGAAAGGTAGTTTCACACTCCTCGGTCCATTTGAAACACTTAGCCTTCCTTAGGATATCAAAGAGTGGCTTGCATTTGTCAGTTGCATTAGAGATAAATCGACCAAGTGTAGCTACTCTTCTAGTTAAGCTTTACACATCTTTGACCCCAGTCTGGGACCTCATGTCAAGAAGTGCCTTGATTTTTTTCAGGTTTATTTCAATCCCCCTGCTATTTACCATAAACGCAAGGAATTTTCCTGAAGACACTCCAAATGCACACTTTAGCAGATTCAGCTTCATCCGATACCTCTTTAGAATATGAAACATTTCCTCTGAGTCTCTCACATGTTCCATGACCTCTCTGGACTTTACAAGCATATCATCTACATAGACTTCCATAGTCCTCCCGATCTATTCTTTAAACATTCTATTGACTAGTTGTTGATAGGTCACTTCTGTGTTCTTTAGCCAGAAGGGCATCACCTTATAACAGTAAAGCCCATGATCGGTAATGAACAAGGTGTGCTCTTCATGTTGGGGATCCATGGGTATCTGATTGTACCCTGAATAAGCATCCATGAAGCTAAGGAGCCGATGTCTAGCTATTACATCAACGAGCTAGTCAATTCTGAGTAATGGGAAATTGTCCTTTCGACAATCTTTTTTAAGATCGGTGAAGTCTATGCATGTTCTCCACTCCCCATTTTTCTTTTTTGCCAAGACAAGATTTGCTACCTAGGTTGGGTAGTGGGCTTCCTAAATGAATTTGTTCGCCAAGAGCTTATCTACTTCCTCCTTAAGAGTTGTAGATTGTTTAGTTGTTAGTGGTCTCCTTTTTTAGTGAACTAGTTCATGGAGGGGATCTACATTCAACTTGTGAAACATAATCTTGAGGTCAATTCGCACCATATCTTCATGATTCCATGCAAAAATGTCCAGATTCACTTTTAGAAAGTTAGTCAATTAGGTTTTCACCTCGTGGGGTAAGTTCTTCCTCAGTTTGAGGCATCTTTGACTATCTATTTTGCTAACCTGTACCTCCTTGAGCTCTTTGATGGGTCCTGTTTCCCTCACTGCATCCAGGTCGCAGGGGTCGAGATCGTGACTTACTCCTATGGTGCTCGGAGCTCAGTGTTCCTCACTGGAAACCATATCAACTCTCTTCACTTTCTCCCCAATCTTAACAGCATCTTTGTAACATCGCCGGGTGTTGTACTGCTCTCCTCACACATATTCGACTTTATTAGAGGTTGGGAATCGTACTATTAACATTTCAGTGAACATGACCAAGTCAAAGTCATTCATTGCAGGCTACCTCAATACTATGTTATAGGCTGAAGGGCAGTCAACGACTAGGAAATTAGCTAAAACTGTGGCTTGATGATCTTGGTCCCTCAAAGGGAGAGGAAGCCTAACTTGTCCTACTGGGACGATAGTGTTTCCAGTGAAGCCAAAAAGAGCTTCAAGCGAAGGCTTCCAATGGCTTTCATTTAGTCCTATTTGTTCGTAGCACTTTTATACATGACATTCATTGTGCTCCATGTGTCCAACATAATTCTCTATACCTTAGTGTTGCTAACCTTCACTCATATGACGAGAGCCTCATTATGGGGTGATCGGATTCCCCATGCATCATTATCCCTAAAAATGATCCATTCAGAAGCAGTCTTAGGTTTCTTGGTGGTTCTTTCTGACTCACAATCCATGAACAAGACATAATTTGCAATCCACACATAATGTTCGTATGACCCATGTGAAGTTCCTACAATGTGCGGTTCGCCATTGATGGTATAAATAGTTCTTACTACAATCGGTTATTCTTGTTCTGCCCGTCGGGATGGTTGAGTTGATGATTAGGATCGCTGGGATCACTCCCTCACAAGTTGCATCACATAGTCTCTTAAACGGCCTCTTCTGATTAGGTCCTCGATCCTATCTTTAACTGACCTACAATCAAAAGTGTTACGCCTGATATCGTTGTGGTAGGCACAAAATCTATTGGAGTCTTTATTCTTGTATGGGTTTTTTAGAGGCCTAGGATGCCCAAAATCCTCTCGGTGCTTCTTCGTGGCAAATATCCTGTCCTGGGTGTCAGACAAGATGTTGTAATTATTGTAGCAACCTAAAGGTTCAGGTCTGTTAACGGTGAAATTTGGTTCGTACAGAAGACCCAAACTTCAGCCAACGGAGAAGAGTTTAGGAATCTAATGCTACTTCTGAAGTGTAGAAGAAGATAGGTCGAAAGAAAGAGGGGGTGAAAAGACAGTGAGTTTAACATGATTCACCTAAATCTGAACGGCACCGGACGCTACGTCCACGGTGGAGATTCTATTAATGTAAGAGTTGCTGTTTAAAGAGTTGGCTTCTCTCATCTCTTCTAACAATGCAATCCTATTTACAGAGGAAGGAGGAGTCACATGCATTAATTACAAGCTATAGTTGTGTTACATCAAGTTATAAAATGAGAAAAGACAGAAAAATACTACAAACTAGCCATTACAAAATGTAGGCTACAGAATGGTCTCCTTAGGTTGGCGATAGGCCTGAACCTGTCAGCATCTGATGTTGCATCGCTGTTGGACCAAGTGAAAGGCTGAACGTCCAGAACGGGAGTTTCTGGCCTGGGGTCGTCTACTACTATAGTGGGATGGCGAGCTTAAGCAGGACAATCAGCTATTTGATGGGCTGGTCTTGCGATCTTATTGGGTCATTGGGTCGTTGCCTCGCCAGGCGGGAGCTTGCTTTGCAGAATGGAGTCGGGACAACCTCACTGTACCACTCCTGTTGGGCAAAGTGAAGCTTGTAGAGTATCTTTGGCGTCCTGGAGCCGCGAGTCCTCGAGTCCACTTTTGTATATAACATAAGCCCCCAACTCTCGGTTTGCTTTGCAAACCAAGAGTTACATGTTTCCAAGGCTTGATTCGTATCTTCAACCAGTGTCCTTCCTTGACCAAAGTGTCACGTCAGATGTCTTTCTATTCTACTTTAGGCCATACTTTCTTCTGCTTGCCATTTTTGGCAGTTGGTGCGGCACTGCCGCTCGTTTCGAGCCGTTAGATGAAGATCAGGTTAGACACCTTCCGGATTCTTTAAAGGGTCGAGCGGGTCTATTTATAGCCTGGAGCATTCTCTCTTTCATCCCAGAGAAACTCAATGAAGGAGACTGAAGAGCCCTTTGCGTTCTAGTGTCTTAGTTTCCGATGAAGCTTACTGGGATATGGATGGCCTGTTATAGAGTGCTGGGAGACATGGATAGCCCATTGCACGTGGCTCCATTGTAGGATCCGCTAGATGGGCTCCTGGGGGACCTTGTGCTGACTTCGGGCCACCTCCTCTGACTGCTGCTTGTGGCGCAGCACCCTGGCCAGGCGACTACGACTTTTGGATTTGCTCTTGGCCTGGCTCAGGGGGATGCACCGGAGGGGAATAAGCAGGAGGAACTGGGAGCTGATGCCCTTCCTACAGGCACGAGCTCAGTGATCGATCTTCTGTTCTTGCTGGAATGGTTGTGCCGGGTCATTGAGCTTCTTGCCCTCGTTTCTTCACTTCTTTTTTTTATGTGATTTTGACTCGCTTGGACAAGGTCTTTTGTTGTATGAGCTTTTCTTCTTTCAAATATTGTAACAGATGCTCTGCGCATTGTTATATGTAAACTTCTGATGATTAATGAAATGCTCTTTTCTACCAATCGACTATGCTTTATTTTTCTAACTGCTCGATCTGTTGTAAGCAAGAGAGTGGGGTCGCATGTAAGTGGCGCCTGAGAAGTCTCGTTTGAGACATGAGAGATACGTCCACATGAGAGCTGTGGGAAGTCATCCGTATGAGAGCTATGGGAAAATGTGTGGAAGTTGTGACGACTTGTTTGGTTTAAGTTTTCGAAGCCGCAAGGTAGGCTCAAAGTCGTCACACCCTCAATTTTGTTTTAGTTTTGTCATAGCAAGGTGAAGACCATTTACCAAAATAAGATTATGAAGTAGTGTTGTAGCGATTTTGCAAAGTAATGCTATAACGAGGTGAGAACCGTTCGCTGTAGCAATTTTGCAAAGTAATGATGTAGCAAGGTGAGAACCGTTCACTATAGCAATTTTGCAAAGTAATGCTGTAATGAGGTGAGAATCGTTTGCTATAGCGATTTTGGAAAGTAATGCTGTAGCAAGGTGAAAATCATTCGTTGTAGCAATTTTGCAAATTAATGTTGTTGTAAGGTGAGAACCATTCGCTATAGCGATTTTGCAAAGATGGAGTGAAAACTTTTTGTCTGGATAATACTTGGCCAATCGATAACTTGTATTAATTCAAAATACCATAATTGGTATAATAGATAATAAACGAGTGTTACACGATCAAAATATGGTTCTGATGGAGGGCTCGGGCTCTTGGGTGATAACACGCTGAGCCTGTTGAGCATGCTGCCCTGATGGCCCTACCACATATTCCTGTAATGACCCCTTCTGATGAGGCATTCAATGGCATTTTTCGGTGCATGGCACTTTGAGGTGGTGTGTCTGGCCTCGTTGTGATAGGCATAAAATCTGCTCTGGTCTCTGGACTTAGCGGGTACCCTCATTGGCCTGGGCCTTCTGAAGTCCTTATTATGCCTTTCCGCAACAAAGATTTTATCCTATGTATCTGACAGGATGCTGTAGCTCTCGATGCGGTCTTCAGGCCGCTGAAGTTTTACCTTTTTTGTGAGATGAGGAGTGGGGTTGTTGTGACTCTCGCTACCCCTTTTTTTACTCGTGGTGGGACCATTATGGCCCGCTTTATGCTTTGATTCCTCCATTCCGAAGGTTTCTTCCCATCTTATTTGTTTGAATGCCCGATCATAGAATTCAGCGAGGTCTCGAGCAGGGGACTTGTAGAGGCTCCTGTATAATTTGCCATCTTTGCAAAGTCCCGCTGAGATAGCCATTAGAATGCTTTCCTCCAAGGGATTCTCCATTGAGTTGGCGTTATGCCTGAACCAGGTCATGTAGTCTTTAAACGACTCATCCTTGTGCTAGAAAATCATCGCGAGGTGGCAAGGAAGCACAAGTTGCTTCTTCAGCGCCCGATATCAGTCAACAAATTTCCTTTGGCATTCTTCCCAACTGCCAATGCTATGAGCCGAGAGGCGCCTGAATCATACCTGAGGCGTTGCCCCTAATGTGGCAGGAAAGATGCGGCATTTCACCAGGGGATTGATTGTCTGGAGGTCCATTTGAGTGTTGAACGGGTCCAGATGATTGCTTGGGTCACTGCTTCCATCGTATATCGGGATGGTGGGCACTTTGAGTTTCTACCAGAGAGGTTGCTTCCTAATCTTCGCAGCAAACAGTGAGGTTTCCTTATTGCGAGGCTAATGGCTCTGAGGTTGCAGATGCTCTTCTAACTGCTCGAGCCTATGGAGGACCTCTTCCATTGTTGGACGTTGTTCTTTGTGCTAAGGGGCAGAACTTTCTGCTCATTGCGAGCCCCCCAGCCGCTGGCTGTCACGATCGTTGCGAGCTTCCTCATGAAGTTACTGGAGTTGTGCCATGACTTCTTCTTGTCTTTGGGCATTTTGTGCTTGTGCTTGGGCAAGCACCTTAACAATTTCAGCTAACTCCCTGACTGTGTTTTTGAGTGCTGACTGGGATTGATCAAAAGTCTGTACCTCTTGGGTTCCGGGCGTAATGGTGTGCTGTTGAGGAACTGGAATGGTAGAACTCTGAGTCATTCTTCCTCCGGCCATTTTTGGGCTGCAACAGAGATTCCAGAGAGCAGATGATTCCCACAGATGATGCCAAAATGTAGACGGTAAAATCTAGTTCGTACGAAAGACCCAAACTTCAGCCAATGGAGAAGAGTTCGGGAATCCAATGCTGCTTTCGAAGTGCAGAAAAAGATAGGCCGAGAGGAAGAGGGGGTGAAGAGATGGCGAGTTTAACGTGGTTCGGCTAAATCTGGGTAGCACTGAATCCTACGTCCACGAAGGAGATTCTATTAATGTAAGAGTTACTATTTAAAGAGTTGGCCTCTCTCCTTTCTTCTAATAATGCAATCCTATTTATAGAGGAAGGAGGAGTTACATGCATTAATTACAAGCTATAGTTATGTTACATCAAGCTAT
>JANHAO010024018.1:0-11729 GCA_026873985.1 Saraca asoca
TATATATATATATATATATATAAATTAACATATGCACATAACAGGAAGCGTACTATATTAAGGGAACATTAATTTTATATGAAAATGAGAAAAATAAATTGTTATCTTTAAATACTGTGTTTGGATCAAAGTCTCATTTGAGGTCACATAATCTTTTAATTTTTTTATAATTTTAAATTTTAATTTTAATTATCAATATAAAATATAATAATCATGATTATCTCTTTTTATTTTTATATAAAATTAATATTCTTATTTAATACATTCCGAGATACAATCTTTCTAAGTAGGCCTCACAACTCCATAAATAGTCTTCTTCTTTGGTCTTGGTCAATAAAAGCCCACAAATGCAGGTGAAACGAGGCCTATATCTATGCTCGAGAATTCTGCTCAAATCAGTGTCATGCGCTAAGCACTTGATTGCATGAGTTTGAATAAGTTGAGAGTTTCGTACATAGTTCTAAATTACTGTTGCCATTGACCATTGTGATGGTAGTGTAAAATTGCATAAAGTTATAATACAATTGTCTCTCTCTAATTAATTGTTTTGAAAATAAATTATTTAGTTTGATAAAGATAAAGGAAATGAGCACATTAGACAAAACTTATGGAACATCAATCAAAATGACAACATTTGAATAAATAAAATATAGGGAAAATAAGAATGGTTTGTTTATCTAAAAGGTATAATTGACATTGAAAATCACATTTGATCAAAGGATATTTTAAGTTGAGATATTAATGAAATAAGATAGAAGCAGCATGAAAATAACATAACTGCAAAAGCAATTGCGGTTGGAGACTGCAATCTGAAGAGCTTACAGAAGACAATACAGCTACTTTGTTTTCATAGCAGTCTTTTCTTTGTCTTCCTCCGGAGAATCCAATGTAATCCTTTTTCATTTCATACTGATTTCTTTTGCTTCTTTCTAATCACCGTATATGACATGCTAGTGCACCCAGGGATGACAACAGGTCTAGTTCGGATAGGTATATCAATATTCATATCTATATCCGTTAAAAAATTTCATATTCATACTTTATCCATACCCGCGAATACTATAATGAGTTTGGATACGGATTTGTATCCGTGGGTATGAGTATACCCGCGGGTATACCAACCACAATTAAATTTTTTTTTTTAAATTACAGTTTGACTTCATGAACTTTTTATTGATTTCAAATAAATCTTTACTAAAAATATGAAATTATATTATGGATTCAACGAAAAATATTAAAATTTCACTTTAGTCTCTCAGCCGACATTTTTTTTTTTTGAGATATTACATATGCTACTCAAAACGATATCATTGTGTTTATATAAATTTTTTTTTATTTAAACGAGTAAATGGGTTCAAGTATTTATATTTTCTCATACTCGTATCCTACCTGTACCCATTATGGGTATGATTTTCATATCCATATCCATCTGTGAATACTTTTTTTCATACCCATACCCACTCATTACGGATGGATATTCATGGATAAACGGGTATACGGGTATAATTGTCATCCCCAAATGCACCTATACCAACCCTTGTATCAAGCTACTCTCTTGATAATATCAACTAGCATCACCCACTTAATATACTTGGAAACTTCGTCCATTTCAAGATCTAAAGGATTAAGAGGGTGTTTTAAAGTTTTAGGACTGCATTATAATCATATTTTTTTACAAATTTATATTACAATAATTATATTTTTCGTATTTATCTGTAATTTATTAAATATAATATAATCATAATCATAAATATAATATATTTCTTTATTTTTTTTGCAGTCGATTTTTATAGTGCAAATACAAATACAATGGATGATTCGAGTTGTTACTATCATCAACGCCATGTGAAGCTTCTAAGAAAGAGTATAACTATACTACATTCAATGGACCAAGCACCATTTCCATCGGCACCGGCACCTGACCCTTCATCCGTAAATTATGTACCCTACCGCAGGTCGACGCCGTGGTTGTATTCTGCTCATAAACATCACATGTGCCGTATTAGGGAGGGCATATATACATGAAACGGATGCCAAATCTTCACAAGTTGGGAGAAGAATTCAGAATTGGTGATATTGTAGGGCCGTTTGCCATTACGAAAGGGGCCAGAGGGCCACACTAAAAGCAGTCCTTGCAATTAGTCAGGAGGGCTGCATGGATTCTCGCCATCTTATTGACTAATGACTTTACAATATGCTTCCAAACTCTGCATTTATTATGCAGAGCAAGTGATTCCATAGACGCACTTTCTCGTCCCTATAAGTTTCCAAAATTTTTCCTACATTATTTGATAGTAATTAAGAGTCGCCTCGTTCATGTCCCTAACCACTTAACTGTCCGATTGTATAAACGGAAGACTATTTTTTTTTAGGAATAATAATATTTATTTGTATTTATAATTATAAATTATAAATAATAAAAAATATTTTATTTGTTTGATATTACATATAGAGAATTAGATGGAAAATAATATTTAAAGAAAGTTATTTTTTTCATTATTATAATATGATGCATTATTATATTAATTATAAGATATAAAAATAATATGAAATTTTTTTATTTATATATAAATAAGTAATTTTTTTTCATGAAAAATGACTTCCAATAAAATAAACTGAATGTAAAGTTCAGCTTAAATCAGACCATTATTATGAAAAGGATTTAATTACGGTAATCATAAATGTTGTGACATTATGGCAAAACTTGTGTGTTGCATGAGTCAAACTTGTTTGCGGACTTAGTCCCAACTATCCTTCACAATTAGGAAAGCTAACATTCTATATTATTAATTGAAGATGTTAATTTTAAGAGGAAAAGATGTGGAAGGTACTACTCCATACCCTGTAGGAATTCTATCTTGTTATTGGAGAAAAAAAGAATTCCTTGCTTAAAGAGGAGACTTCTTTCTACTTCAAGAGAAAGGAAGCAAAAATAAAGTTGGAGACATAGATCCTATTTTATGTAAAGTTCACGTAATTGTGAATTCCAGGTTCACCTTTATTTTCTATCTATATCTTTCTTCTAAGTAAGAAAGAGTAAGGTAGAACTACAATTTAATTGACCATTCACAAGTTAATTAGATTAAGGGATAATAAAAGTTTTAATTTTTATAATTTCATTAAATTTATAATTTTATATTTATAATTTTAATTCGTGTAATTAAATTATCAAATTTCAAATAATTTATAATTAAGTCTTTACTATTAACTAATGTTAAATTTAATTAATAAAATCTTATGTATTAATTAAATTTCAGACACTGACCATTATATTTTTGTGTACTTCTCAAAATTTATTCAATCCCGTCAAAATTACTTATTAAAATTCATTCCATCGTATTATCACAATTGAAGACTTTTGATTCGTTGACAAGAATTTGTTTTGAAATTTCAATAATTTTGTTTTATAAAGGAATTTTTAACTGAGTCAGCACATCAAAATTTTTAGAATTTTAATTACATAAATGAAAATTATAAGGATAAAATTATAAATTCAGTGAAATTAGGAAATTCTGTATTTTCTCTTGCATTAAAAAGTCACATCCCCATGGCATATGGTAATTATCTATGTAGTATAAGCCCATTTTTGTTGAGATACTGCAAGCCATTGATTATAAAGAACGCACACTGCAATGCATCGCTGACTTAACTTGCTCTTGGCTTTCAGCAAAGCTAATTTGAAGCATGGCCGGTACCCGAATTACGCCTCTTGCAAACTCCACAGTCTTCTCCAACATGAGTACTCTTGCCCCGGCGAGGAATCAAACTTCCTCACTAACGCCGTTCTCCGCCGTGGCACCGCCACGCCTTGTTTCAGTTTCCAAGATACACATCCATATTACATTGGAAACTATCCATGAAGAAGAAAATGAATCTGGAGAGAGCTATGAGCCTGAGGCATCTGAGACTTCTTCTTCTTCATCGTTCTTCACAATGCAAACATGTTCATGTTCATTTGAAATACAAGTAACTTCAATTTCTTCTAGTCAGAATTGCCAATGTGCATAAGAAACTGATTCACCATGTCACCTACTTCAGATGGATAGGATTGGTGAAATTTTAGTAGAGGTACTAGATTTTACTTGTAGTAACTCTTTAATGTACTAAAAAAAAGTTGATTGGTGTCTACTTTGTATTCCATATGAATATGTGTAATTATAGTTTTTTTTTTCTTTTTCCTGTTTTACCATTAAAGGCAATTAAAGAATCGATTAATTATTAACGGGAACTAAGTAATAGATATGTTATAAACTAGAATTTATGTCATGTATTTGCATAGACTTATTTTACTTTTTATTTATTATTATTTATTTATCATACTATAAAAATATTTTGATTTATTTTTTTAAAATTTTGTGCATTAAGTGAAGAAATATAAAATTATTTTAAAATAAAATCATAAGCTATTTAAAAAATAATAATTAGCATACTCAATCAATTCTACAATTAAGTCTAATTAAAAATATTGATTCATTTTAAAATTGAAAATTTAAAGTATACAACAAAATAAGGATTAGATTTTGAATATATATCTTTTTTTTTTTTTTACAATTTAAATATGAAGATATGTAAATTCAAGATTCTAAAGTACTTGAAATCTCATTAATACAATGAAATAGTTAAAAGTCAAATAGTGAAGAAAGTTCTTTTATTTATAAGCTCATTTACCTTTAGGATATATACTTAATTACATCTGTAGAAAACATCTTATATATAATGGGTAACGTAGTACTTATTGTTAAGAAAAATGTCCATCAATAAAAAAAAAACATGGATCTTACTATTATTTTCATATATTTTATTGAATTGTTTATCCTATTAATAATTGGATATTAAAAATTTATAAATTATCTCTAATATACTTTTTATAGGAATAGAAGTAATATTTGAGTATTGTTATTTGCACTTCTCTGTGTTCACTTCCCCTTCCTCCCCTTTCCATACCAGGGAAGAAAACTCTCTTTTTTTTTTTATTTGCATTTACTTCCTTTCTAGGAAAAATTTGTTGACTCAAATTTTCTTTTTACAAATAAGAAAAACTTTCTTTCTTGATATAAAAAGCAAAGTGAGGGTGAAGTAAATATAATAGAGTATAAGTAGCATTACTTTTAATATTTTTAGGGCCCTACCAGGCATTGATTAAGGAATATTTAATGACAATGAAAATATAAATTTTTCAAAAATTTATATATATACTTTTACTTAATTCATTCTTAATTTAATATAGTATTTTACTACTGAATTAAATAAAAACACATAAATTTTTAAAAATGTTATATTTTTAATATTATTAAATGATCCTTAATTAGTAGCCTAAGGATAACAAATGCTATATTTTTATTCAAGGGTTAAATATTAAATAACAAATGAAATATTTTTATTCCATGGTTAATTGTGATAAATTTTTTATTTTAAAAATAAATATATTATTATGTTACAATTAGTTTTTTTTAAAAAAATTAAAATAGAATATATTAATAGGTGATTGTAACACGTTAGTTTATGAATACATTTTTTTTATTAAATGATAAACTATTGTTGTACTATAAATATGTAATTGTAATACATTAGCATGTTGTAAATTTTTGTTATTGTTTTAACTTTAGTCTTTAATGGTCTCACTGGATAAGTTGAGAAGTTAAGTGTGATAAATGCTTTTATTTAAAAAATCATAAAATATAAAAAACTTAATTGATAGATAATGCAAATGTGATGAGAAGTTGGATGAGAAAGAAAAAGTAAATAAAATAAACATAAAATTAAAAAAATTTAGTTAATTGATAGATAATGCAAACATAATAGGAAGTTAAAAGAGAGGAAAAAAATAAAGGTGAATAAAAAAATAAAATTAAATAAAAGGATACATGTTAATAGTACGAAAAGAAAATTTCTCAATATTGTCCACTTACTACACGCAAATAACATATATCTAACATCATAACAAGTTCGTGTATAGTTAACATGTCAAATGAAAACAATGTAGCTCTACATGATCGGATCTTACAAGTTTTTCAGAGTTGTGAGAAGCCATACGTATATTCGTGGATGTAGATTGTTAAGATGATGAACTTCTGCTTCCAAACCAAAATCTTTAATTTGTTTTCATCAGGCATTGTGCACATCCCAAGATATTTAAGATATTTACATGTCAGTTTGAAGATCGATATCTATTTACATCTATTTACGCAACGTGATAGGTTAGAATAATTTATATCGATTTTTAATCAAAGTATAAAAAAAGAAATAATGTCGATTTCTAATATAAAGCCTACATTTTCTTATTTAAAAAAACTTTTATATATCAATTTTTTTATAAATAATCAACATTTTTCTTCTATTAAAACATCAATTTTTATCATAAATTAATATATTTTCTCAATCATTATAGATATCAATTTTAATAAAAATTGATGTCTTTCCACGTCTTTAATAGATAAAAAGACATTAATTTTTATAAAAAAATCATCATCTTTTCTCTTTAAAAAAACTAGATGCTAACTAGCTATATTTTTATAGAAAATTACTGCTATTTACATTTTAAAAGAAACAACCATCGAATCAAAATATACAATCATTTAACACAATCTCAATTTCAACAACTTCATGTATTTTATTAGATCAACCAAAAATTTAATACATTACAAAACTAAATTAAAATCAAAATATGTCATTTTAACAATAAATCTATACATAATAATCATTTCACTTACTTTCTGACTAAATTTTTTCAATTGTACTTCTCCTTCAATTAAGCCTTATGCTATAATGCAATTTCTGACATTAATGAGATCTTCAGATAAGAAATATTTCAAGTGTTTCAAGATGCATTTTTATATATACATAAGAATACATATACAATAAATACATAATATGTCAAGTATAAACATCTACATAAAAATTATATAGTTGTCTACATATATAGTAAACACAATCAATTACTTGAAAGAAATTTCAACCGTAGTCATGTTTTGTTATGCTAACAAACACATAATCAAATAAAATTATTATCGAGCTATTTTAATTTTAATAAATATAAAATCAAGTAGAAGAATCTAAACTAAAAATTATATAGTTGTCAGTAAACATAATCAATTACCTTCAATTTTTTCCTAATTTTTTTTCTCTAGAAGGATCTTGAACCTACTTTCAATTTACCCAAAAGAAAAATTTTTATTTTTATATGAAATTAGCAAAATGATATATGTATTTCATATAAGCAAACTAATATTCAAAAGGCTTTACATATTGTATATTTTTACCAGATGATTGCATCCTCTTATACTCTATACCCATCGGCATAATACTTGGCCTGGTAAGTACGATTTAGAAGTTCATTACCTTTGGAAAGCATATCTTTCAATACTTCAGGTAAGGTCACGAAACTTTTGTCACTCTACCCCTTCCCCATTTTCATGTTGAAAAATCTTAACACAACAGAAAATCGTGTAAATTAGTACAATCTGGATACAAAGGATTTTTTTTTGCATCACTTAACAAATTTTCAAGGACATGCTGTCGTGTAATACCTGGAAAAAAAAGTGTGGTAAAAGGACCAAATTGAAAATTTGACAGGGACTAAATTGAAAGATTCTTTAAAGTTTAGTGAAAGGTGGTGGAAACTTTAGGGGTCAAATTATAAATTTCCCCCATTTTGGAGAACCGGCCTAGCTGGTAGCCAGCTCCCCTGGACTTTTCTTTTTCTGGGCACCTTCTTTCTTTTTTCGAAAACTTTCAATTATTTCTCTCTCTTTCTCTCTCCGGCACTCTCTCTCTCTTCCTTCTCCTGCCTTTCCCTCCGGTCGATTACCTTCCTTCTCTAGCTTCTCTTCTTTCCTCCAGCACCCACAGTGTAAAAGCTGAAGCCCCTTGTGTAGTTGCGTCCTCTGGCTAGCTTTCTTCCTTTAGCCGTCGTTCTGCTTCCATGTTAACCGATGGCGAGTTTCTTCCTCCGGCTGGTGGAAGACTGGTAACTTTTCTTCACTTTGGCATTCTCTCTCTCTGGCATGGTGACTCGGGCCAATGGTTTCCTTATTGCATCGGCAAGCCAATCTTGTACTGCCAACATGGTGGAATATCGTCCGAGCTCCTCTTCTTCAATGGTCTATTTCTGACATCTTCTGGCTAAGCTTTTGTAGCTAGAGAGCTCTGTAGTGGCGCAACATCCTCTTTTTCCCTGTTTTTAGGTAGCTTTGGTCAGTATTGGGTTTCTAGCCACAAGCGGCACTCCGATCGGTGGTGAGCTGCTAGTAGGTCCTTTGTGACTCGATGAGTAATCCTAGGTCATCAGAATTATTCCGTAGTAATCCTATACTGATGTGTCAAGAAAATTGCATAGAAACCCTTATTTGTCAAATTGATGAAAAATTTGGATTTTGCTATTATTCTGCTTGAGATGTGTTCCTGATAATTTGTTGAGTTCGTAAAATATCAAACTCTGAGATTCTAGCTGATTTAGTTCAATGTACAATTCTGACATTAGAGGTGAGTAAACTATCTCCCTCACGCAATAATTCCCTCTCATATTTTCTAAATGATATTTGTATACAAAATATTATGATTTTTGAGGAATTGGAATTTTATCGTATGTTTACATGATTTTTTATCTTTTTTGTATGTTGAATATTTTTATGAAATGATTTATTATGATGAAAACGTATTTGTATTCTGATTGTACCATGGGAATTGATAAAAATGTTTCCTGCATGTGAAAATTGAGATTGGAAATGCTTTTGTTGCTTTCTGAATATTGGATGATGCTTACTCGAAAATGAATTTTGGTATTCTATGATATGAAAATATGATTGTTTGAAAATCATGTTATATAATGGATTTTGTTGAGTAATTTGGAACCCTGGAATCATGGGGAAACTCATTGGGAATCCGTGAGTGCACTCGTGTGTGTATGTGTGTGATGGAGAAATAAGGTGGGATAGGGATTATGATTATAGCATGAAGACCCGACAGATGCGCTGGATGAGTCATGCGGCATGAGGACTTGGCAGACACGCTAGTTGAGTCATGCTTATGTGATATAATATTGTGACGATTCCCTTTTGAAGTTGTCCTTGAAATTGCAACAGATATTTATTATATGAAGTATTGGTAAACTTTGAAATTTATTATTGATTTGATTTATCGTTATGTTATGATGCTGAATACTATGTTATCTAATAAGTACATTTCCGATTATTTGACTTTCTTGGCAAAATTGATATTTCTAAAAATTATTTTGAAATTTTAGATGATGATTCGGGTAAGCATATTTTTATGTTGTAAAATAGTGTTGAACATGTTTTGTAAATGAGTTTTTGAGGGGATTATTTACTCACTGAGTTTCTTAGAAACTCACTCTTTCCATTTCCATGTTTTTCAGAGTTAGGAGATAATCATCCAGACCCTCTAGTCCATTTTGATTCAGGATCTACTCACTAGTCAAGTAGGTCATGTCTAGTAGAGATTACATGTATATAAATGGTGTTATATTGGCAGTTAGTAGGATTGCATATACATATGTTGTGTATGATACTTGGATGCCCAACAGGATGCGATTGGTATAGTCTGTGCCACTGTTTAGTATTATGTTGTTATACAGGTCATGATGGGTGTGTTGCCCTTTGTTGTATATGAAGGTCTTGGCTTGAATGTCCGAAAAATAGGGGAAACTTTGCCTAATTTTTGGTAAGAAATAAAATGTTTGAATTTAATTAAAATGTGGTCATGTGTCTTGCATATGTGTTGCATGGTCACGTGTATTCATGAGTCAGTATGCATATTCAGGCTTGTAGGAGGTTTCTTATGGGTGGCCTTTTACGTCGATCACATGCTCTGGAGTTGGGGTGTGACATGTCGCTCAATAAAATTATTTTTAATAGCATTATGCACCATATCCTCTAATCGATCATGTAAACCTACATCAATTTTATCATTCTGATACCCTCCCTTGTCTTGATAACTATTAGATGATTCGCTTTCACTGTGCCATATCCATTGTATATAACATTAATGAGAGCTTCTGATAAGATATATTTCAAGTGTTGCCATGTCCATCTATATAAGTTAAAGCTACATTTTTATATATACTATTAAGGTAAGAATAAACATATATACAATAAACACATAATATATCAAGTATAGACATCTAAAATAAAAATTATATAATTGTCTACATATATAATAAACACAATCAATTACCTGAAAGAAATTTCAAGTATTGTCATGTTCTGTGATGCAAACAAACACATAATTAAACAAAATTATTATCAAGCTATCTTAATTTTAATAAACATAAAATCAGGAATAAGCATCTAACCTAAAAATTATATAGTTGTCAATAAACATAATTAATTATCTTTAATTTTTCCTAATTTTTTTCTCGAGGATGATTTTCAACCTATTTTCAATTTACCTAAAAGACAAAATATTATTTTTTTATGAAATTAGTAAAATGATGTGTGTATTTCATATAAGCAAACCAATATTCAAGAGACTATACATATTGTATATTTTTACCAGATGACTGCATGGTCTTATACTTTATACCCATCGGGCATAATATTTTCTTGGCTTGGTAAGTATGATTCAAATGTTCATTACCTTTGAGAAGCACATCTTTCAACACTTCAGGTAAGGTCACGAAACTTTTGTCACTCTATCCATTTCTCACTTTCAAGTTGAACAATCTCGATACAACAAACAATCATGTAAATTAGTACAACTTGGATACAAAGGATTTTCTACATCACTTAGTAAATTTTCAAGGATATGTTGTCACTCAATAAAATTATTTTCAACAGTATTATGCACCATATTCTCTAATTGATTATGTAAACCTACATCAATTTCATTATTCTGGTACCCTCCCTTGTCTTGATAACTATTAGATAATTCACTTTTACTATGCCATATTCATCGTATATACCTTTTATCAATGACATAAATAAATAAATGATCTTTTACTTCTTTGGCTTTCATTCTCTTTAGCACAATAACATCTCACACAAGGACACTTAATAAGTTTATTATGATTTGAAACACTTTGATTAACAATAAATCTAATAAACTCTTTAACCCCATTTGCATATTTTTCACTTAACCAATCAGCAGACATCCATCTACGATTTATGACTAACCAATCTAAATTTCAATAAATACACAAGTCAGCAAATAATGTTGAAAATTTTTCAATTTGTTCTAACGTAATATTGTTAATTTAATTAGGTTGATTCGAATCAGCATTTGAACTATAAAGTTGCGATGCGAATTTGCTCTTAATTTATTGCATAATATATTATTGTGATCCAAAACAAATAATTAGGGCACACAATTACACATAATCAGTACACAATTCATATCATCCACATAATATCAATCATTAATAAAATTCAAAAAGAAAAACAACTATTACCTAGATTAAAGAAAGAACGAGACGAAGAAAATTAGTTCAAATGATCGAGAGAAGGAGAGGGAGAGTGAGCTAGACTTTTGTGGTTGGCAAAAAAATGAGAGTGAGAGTGCCTTTAAATTGCTAGATATGGAGGGGGAGATAGTTACGATATCAAACCTAGAAGAAAGTGAGAGTGACAGTTAGATGTGCAAAAATTTCTATATAAATGGAAGGCGTTCAATGTTGGTCATTTGATAAGAACCAATGTCTTATTTTTTATTTAGACGTGTATATTCTTGCTACCGCATCTCATTTATTTTGAATTTACTTTTGTCCATTTTACTTT